>CM069913.1:19465591-19742139 GCA_036172215.1 Camellia granthamiana
TATGTCAAAATAGTGCTTCGTCACAATAAATGGCAGCCGCGCTGCAAAAAGGTATATACAGATGGTTGAAGAGCTTGAGAGCAATGAACTGTTTGCGAATGTTGGTAAGGCAGCCAAGCAGAAGGCAGTGAAAGACTTGGTAGAGGTAAAGATAGATGAAAAGAACCCAAAAAAGTTCTTTTTGCTCGACTCGTCTTTGTCCAGCACTGAGAGAATAGCGGTCATGGAATTCTTAACCTCTAACATCGAAGTGTTTGCCTAGACGCCGTATGACATGCTTGACATTGATTCAAACTTCATTTGTCACCAACTGAACGTCCACCCAACTGCTAGACCAATTATACAACGCACTCGCAGATCAGCACTTCACCATGCCGAGATAGTGGCGGAAGAAGTGGGAAACTTGCTGGAGGTAGGAGCTATCAGAGAAGTGCACTATCCCAGGTGAATCTCCAATACAGTAGTAGTACCAAAGAAGAACGAAAAATGGCGTGTCTGCGTAGACTACAAAACAGTCAAGAGGGCATACCCAAATGACAGCTTTCCCCTACCACGGATAGACCAACTGGTAGACCTGACGGCAGGACACAATCGACTTAGCTTCCTTGATGCGTACAGAGGTTACCATCGGATCGCTATTGTCACGACCCAAACCCGCCCTTATGGGTTTAGCACCGTAACCGGCCAGTAATCTGAGATTACCGAAGACTTGCTTAACAGTAGAACAATAAAACAGAGTGCAGAGGCTGGCGAAAGCCAAAACAGTAAATAAACAATATCCAATGAGCTGTGATAGTCTGTATGCAAAAAGACTTTTCATACATATATACAGTCAGTGGCAGAACAGTATACACAATATTTACAATCGATCAGAGCAGGGACTTAATCCCTATTACGCAGTACAGTACAATACTATCAGTCTAAACGGTCATTACAAAAACAGATACAGAGACAGACGGGGGAATTAAAACACCCCTAAGCCAAAGCTTGACAGGCTCAGAACCTCGCAGTGAGGCACATAGGTTGGCTTGACAAAACTGGAGTTTACCCCGACGCTTCTAGCCGCGGTCTGGTGCCTGTACACCTACATATATATATGAGCAGTGAGCCAAAGCCCAGTGAATAACATAATGCGTAAAGAGGTTAAGAATGAATGTCCTTACAGTAATGAAAACAGTTCATTAAATCAGTATTTCAGTTGTTCAGTCATAACCGTCATATGTGGTACATCCGTTAGCATAGCAGTACAGTAAACAGTAGGTCTTAAAGACCGAACAATAAATGATGGCCATCAGTCAGTAAACAGTAGTGGTTCCAACAAGGGAACCGACAGAGATCTCTGTAACAGTAACAGTCAGTAACAGTAGTTGCTAAGGATGCCACAATACAGTTCAGAATATAGGACATACATTCATTCAATTAACAGTTTTAGTTCAGAAAGCAGTTCAGTTAAACAGTCAGAAATATTCACAGTTGAACATATCTTTACACAATTGTTACTCACAGAGTTCTGGGCTACGGTAAGCTAAGCTAGAGCATCTCCTCGGAAAGCCAACCCTACACGGTTTACAAATTGAACACACACTAAGCTACACAGTTGGGAAAGATGATAACTTAATCCCTAATTTGCCTCGGTGTGTTCTACATCTATATCCTCATTAAGATGTCTTAAACTAGGCCTAAGAATGCTTAGGATGGAATGAGGGTGCAAAAATGCACTTTAAAAGCATTTTCAGAATTTTCAGAAAACAGGGGTCTCGCTCGAGCGTGGCTTTCTTCGCTTGAGCAAGCTTGTCAAAACAGTGGGGTTGCTCGAGCGTGGACTTCCTCGCTCGAGCGGTCTGCAAAAATGCAAAAAGTGCTGCATGTTGGAAATCTCCGCTCGATGCTCGCTCGACGCCCGCTCGAGCGTAAGACACAGTCCTCGCTCGAGCGTAGGTTCTCTCGCTCGAGCGTGCGTCTGCGTGCACCAAGAATCTGAGAGCTTGCAATTTACGCTCGAGCCACCATTCCTTCGCTCGAGCGGAGCTCAGAATAAACGATGGTCGCTCGAGCGTGGAATCCTTCGCTCGAGCGAAGAAGCCAAATTCTGGAATTTCCAGATTTGCCTCCCAAGGTCAAACCAAGCATTCCTTAGCTCAAAACTCGACCTCTTGGGCCTAATTCCTGGAAAACACATCTAAACTCAATATACAACAAGTTTCAAAACTCAATTTGAGAAATCAAAGCCCAAGGGTGAGTTAATTAAATCCAATTTCAAATCAATTTTCATGAACAATCATCAAACATGACATGCGTGAATTCAAACCACTTTAAAGCTTCAAAACACGCTCTAATGAGCCAATTCCTTTCAAAACAAGATGAAATCATGGTCTTAAATATAAATATGAGCATGCATGTAACATTTACCATGAAATCAACTCACAACTCAACAATTCAAACATGCATGCATGGAATGAGCTATAATTCAACATTATTGAACCAATTCTTGACTTAACTCTATAAACTACCATGATCCATGCACAAACTAACTTGAATCCATGAACAAGAAGATGTAGATTCTACCTTAAGTCTCCAAACACAAGAATAGAAGCTCAATTGATCAAGAACTCTTCCAATCCTCTCAATTTCCAAGCATTACAAGATGAAATCACCCTAGTCTCCTACTCTCTCTCTCTATGTCGGTTGTGGTGTCAAAATTGGCTGATGGAAAGTGTATGTATGAGTGTAATAAGGCTCAAAGATGATCCAAGTAGTGGGCCACTCAATGGCATTATGGTAAATAAGTTAAACTCTTGCCAATTAACTCAATTTAATCTAATTTAATCATGCCAAAATACATTTTAATTAAATATGCCATAAAATCACATAAATTATGATTAATACATATCACTGATCAATTTCAGATTTGGCCGCCAATAAGGCCTTCAATTTGCAGTTTAAAACATAAACCATGGACAGATAATTTAACAGTCAACAGATAGATACGCAATTAAACAGATATACTTAATCAGTTCAGTTCCAGATTTCAGTCAGTCAGTTCAATATTTCAATCAGAGCAATTACTTATCATAATCAGTCTCAGTTTAGCAGTAGTCAGTAGTTTATCGATAAACAGTGATGGGGGTTGTTACAGCTATGTATGAATCAGACCAAGAGGTCACATCCTTTACAACGCCTAGAGGATTGTATTGTTACAAGGTCATGCCCTTTGGCCTAACAAACGCAGGGGCAACATTCCAACGGATAGTCACCAAGATGTTTGAACCATTGTTAGGCAGAACAATGAAGGCTTACATAGATGACATGGTGGTTAAAAGCAAGGATGAGAATGACCATCTCAGGGACCTAGGAGAAATGTTCCAGATTCTGAAGAAGAACAAGTTGCACCTAAATGCATCCAAGTGTGCGTTCGGCGTAGGATGAAGCAAATTCCTAGGCTTCTTGGTGACCAACCGAGGTATAGAAGCAGACCCCTCCCAGATCAAAGCAATCCAGGATCTAGAAAGGCCCAACACAGTAAAAAAGGTGCAGTATCTCACTGGCCTAGCTGCCGCACTCAACCAGTTCATAAGTCGGTCGTCAGATAGATGTCGACCATTCTTCCAAGCATTAAAAGCCAAGTTTGAGTGGGATGAAGAATGCGATCGCACCCTAAAAAGCTTGAAAGAGTACATGTCTTTTCCACCGTTGCTAGTAACCCCAGTGGCTGGAGAAGAGCTCTTTTTCTACCTAGCAGTTTCACAGCACGCAGTCAACGCAGTGTTGGTTAAAGCGGAAAGAATCCAACACCTACCCATCTTTTATGTTAGCAAAACCTTGTTGGGCGCAGAAACCAGGTACCTACCATTGGAAAAACTGGTCTTAGCCTTGATGATTGTCTTAAGGAAGCTGTCACATTACTTCCATACCCACACCATAATCGTTCTAACAGCTTTTCCCTTAAAAGCTTTGTTCGAAAGGGCGGACTTTTCTAGGCGAATCTTGAAGTGGACGGTGGAATTATGACAGTTTGATATCAAGTTTCAACCCAGAATCGCAATAAAAGCCCAAGCTTTGGCAGACTTTGTGGTAGAGTTCACACTAGGAAGTCATCACATCTGCCCAGTTGACTTGACTGGTACAACCAAAATGGGGACGAAAAGTGCCGCAGGAAATGCGCAACCCCTAATACAAGACACCCAGCCACATTGCAAACCACACAGGCTTGAGGATCAAAAGGAAGGAATAAACCATGCCATTCCCAGTGAGGACTCCTCAACAAGTAAAAACTTGGGGCAGCCAAATAGTGAAGAGCAAACCCCAACAGTAGGCATGGACTTAGAAGAAAACATCAGCAACACGCATGACCGCAAGACATCATCCGACCCCTCCACTTGCTGGAAGCTATTCGTTGGAGAGATATGGAAGATCTTTGTGGATGGAGCATCCAACAGGTACGGTGCAAGACTTGGCATAGTCCTCATCTCACCAGATGGCCTAATAGTGGAACAAGCAGTTAACCTTGGCTTCCCAGCATCAAACAATGAAGCAGAGTATGAAGCGCTTTTAGCAGGCCTAAAATCAGCACTCTTCATGAAGGCCCCCGAGCTAATGGTTTACAGTGACTCCCAGCTGGTAGTAAACCAGATTTCAGGCGACTACGAGGCAAAAGATGAGAGGATGGCTAAGTACCAAGAGTTAGTCAGAAAGGAAATCATAAAATTCAACGTAGTGCGGATAGAGCAGATCGGCCGAGAAGAAAACAGTAGAGCAGACGAACTAGCAGGCTTTGCTTCGATGGCAGATACATCCATCCCACATCCATTACTGATCGACTTCCTACCAAGACCAAGCATTGAAAAACTCGAAGTAGCTGAGGTATGTTGTGCCGAATTAGGCCCTTTATAGATGGATCCCATTATAGTATTCTTAAAAGACGACGTCTTACCTGAAGAGAAGAAAGAGGCCAACAAGATCAGAGCAAAGTCACAGCGATTTTGGCTCTCTCCATCACTGGCCTTGTACAAAAAATCCTTCACAGGACTTTACCTGAAATGTGTTCATCCCAGTAAGGTCGAGGCATTCTTGTTTGAGATACACGAAGGCGTATGCGGAAGCCACCAAGAGGAAAGATCATTGGCCTACAGAGCAATTTCACAAGGATATTGGTGGTCATACATGCAAGCAGATTCAGAAAAGTATGTCAAGAGGTGCGAGAAATGCCAAAAGTTCACACACCAAATACATCAACCAGCTAGAGAGCTTCTACCATTAACTAGCCCATGGCCCTTCACAATGTGGGGCTTGGACATAGTAGGACCACTTCCAACGGCACTCGGCAACAGAAAGTTCTTTCTTGCAGCAACAGACTACTTCACAAAGGGGGTAGAAGCAGAAGCACTCGCATCAATAAAGGAGAAAGATGTGAAGAGGTTCGTCTGGCAGAATATCATCACTCGGTTCGACATACCCAAGGCTCTAATATCTAACAACAGCACTCAGTTCGATGGCAAAATTTTTAGAGGCTTTTGTGAGGAGTACAAGATAGAATTCTACGCCAGCATACCCCCAAACAAATGGCCAGGCGGAAGCATCAAACAAAGTCGTCTTAGATGGATTAAAGAAAATGCTAGAGAAAGCAAAAGGCAAGTGGGCTGAGGAGCTTCCTCATGTTTTATGGGCTTACCGTACCACACATCGGCGGTCAATTGGAGAAACACCTTTTTCCTTGGCCTATGGCATGGAAGCAGTAATCCCACTGAAGTTGGCCTCCCCACAATTAGAAGAAAAAATTTTGATCCAAACTTAAACGAAGAAGCCATAGCCTTAGAACTCGACCTTGCAGAAGAAAGAAGAGAAAGAGCACTGGTTCACATCGCCTCATACCAGCAAGAGTTATCCAGAAAATATAACAAAACGGTACATCCGAGGCAATTCAAGATTGGGGATTGGGTGCTGCACAAAGTAATGGGAAACACTTTGGTACTTGGAGATGGCAAGTTAGGGCCTAATTGGGAAGGACCATACAAAGTGGTTAGCCTAGTAGGAAAAGGGGCATATCACTTGGAAGATGGAGACAGCAAGGCTGTTCCCAGGCCATGGAACACTGCCAATCTCAAACTATTTTATTTCTAGCTTTTCACTAAAGTACTTGTAATTTTTATTTTTTCAATAAAACAAGTAGTTCCCTTTTCCGCACAATTCTTTTCTTCTATAAAAGTTGTTTTGGTGAGCTAAGGGCAATGAAAGCAGAGTTGGCCGGAATAACCAACACTTGGCTCTAGGTTGGCAGGAATAACCAACTTTGAGCTCTCTTCAGCCGAGATCAGGATCTAGGCTGAAGAAGTTTGGCAAGAATAACCAAACACTTGGCTCTAGGTTGGCAGGAATAACCAACTTTGAGCTCTCTTCCGCCGAGATCAAGATCTAGGCTGAAGAAGTTTGGTAGGAATAACCAAACACTTGGCTCTAGGTTGGCAGGAATAACCAACATTGAGCTCTCTTCAGCCGAGATCAGGATCTAGGCTGAAGAGGTTGGCAGGAATAACCAACATTTATCTCTCTTCAGCCGAGATAAGGATCTAGGCTGAAGAGGTTAGCTGGAAAAACTAACACTTATCTCTCTTTAGCCGAGATTAGGATCTAGGCTGAAGAGGTTGGCTGGAAAAACCAACACTTATTTCTCTTCAGCCGAGATCAGGATTTAGGCTGAAGAGGTTGGCTGGAAAAACCAACACTTATTTCTCTTCAGCCGAGATCAGGATCTAGGCTGAAGAGGTTGACAGGAATAACCAACATTTATCTCTCTTCAGCCGAGATCAAGATCTAGGCTGAAGAGGTTGGCAGGAAAAACCAACATTTATCTCTCTTCAGCCGAAATCAGGATCTAGGTTGAAGAGGTTGGCAGGAAAAACTAACATTTATCTCTCTTCAGCTGAGATAAGAATCTAGGCTGAAGAAAGTTGGCAAGTGTGACCAAACAGATTGCAAGGTTCCAAGACCGAGATAAGTATCTCGGCCAGAACAGAAAATGCTAAACTTTATACAAATCATAGTCGAAAAATAAGTGTAGATATGGAATAAACCGAGCAAAAAGAAGAAGATTTCATTTATGATCCAAAACAAAGTTACAAGAAGTGGGACTTTATCCCGGTTACAAATTCTTTCCAAAAGTAAAAAGAAGAAATTACAGGATCAAGCAAAAAAGTCATCCAAATCGGCATCCAAATCAACCCGAGCTTCACCACTCGGTAGCCCGGTGTTGGTAGGTAGGTCGGTCACTGCCACATCTTCAACCGAAATGGACACCGGTGGATCTACCCGAGCTGACTGAGCGGTTTGGAGACCAGGATCAATGGTAGTAGCTGGGGTGTTGTTGGGCTCTGGAGATGCCTCATCTTCCTCCCCTACTTGAAGAAGTTTTTGTTGAATAGCATTGGCGTAGTGCGCCATATAGCTCGGAATGAAGTGGGGGGGAAGGGTTCTAGAAGACCTCAGTTTCGTGGCCATAACCGAGCTGAGACAAAGCCGTCTTCCATCCGCATTTGAAGATTATGCCCTTTGCAGCTTCGCACTGCAGGATGTAGGTGGCTTCCCCGTCCTTGTAGCCGCGGTCCTCAGCGTCTTCTGCGCTCTTCTTCAGCTCGGCTATTTCGGCGTCTTTCTTTTTCTCGAGCTTGACCAGCTCGCGCAGGTATTTGTCTTTTCATTCAGCCAAAGCCTTCTGCTTGTCTGCTTCCGCCGATTTGACCAGCTTGGTAAGACGGACGATTTCAGTCTGTAGCTCGGTGGTCTTTCGTTGGGATTCTTCTAGTTCGGCCGTCTTAGCGTTGGCCTCGGCCACGGCCAGCCATGTTGTCTTACGCAGCTCTAACACGCGCTTGTGAGTAACGTGATTCTTCTGCATGGCCTACAAGAGGAGAGAGGACAAGTATTATTAAAACTGCGCAAACAGATGTATAAATTAGAAAGACAAGCAAAGAAAGAACTTACCAGCACCATCGATTTTGTTGCCGAGTGAATGGCCTTTAGCTCGGTGAGATGGTCATGGTGCTCCATATCGGCTGGTAGGCATACGCTCTTGGCAAGGTTAAAAGCCAGCGAATGATCTTTCTCTGCGACCACTGAGTCAGTGTTGGTAATAGCTCGGTTCTTGAAACTCATCCTTGGTGCCCATTCTGAAGGGCTAGCCCAGTCTGAACACACTGGTTCTGGGCTCGGCCAGGTAGGAAGCATGGTGTCATCTTCATCAATAAGTTATTGTGGCTCGGTTGCAGATGTGCGAGCACGCTTGCTCGGCCGGGATGATGAGGCCCGGGCCGTTAGAAGGGCCACCACTGCCTCATTTGTTTGGCCGGCTTATGGTACCTCGGCTGGAGTAGCTGTTTCAGTAATCAAGGCTCGGACAGCGCGGCGCTTTGCCATTTCTTGTTCTTCGGTTAAAGGAACAAGGTCGATTTGGGAAAGAGATGGATCTGGTTCTGGGGAAGGTTCCAGGAGGAAATCTGTCACCCTGGTCTTCTTTCTACTGCTATATCTATATGTCGGTTCAAAATTGAGTAGCTCGGCCCAACCTCTATCACCGTACCGGAGCGCAGCGCGGAGTGCGTCTAAATTGGGGTATTGGTACTGTGACTTTAGATGGTTAAAGTCTGCATAAAGAAAAAGGCAACTGTTAGCACGGCGCAAAACTTATAAACAGTAAAGAGTAAAAAACGCACAAGCATAGCCAAGGTATTCATACCGGCTGCTCCCTTGTTCCAATTAATATCGTAGCCCGGTATTTGGGCTTCTTGGTCTTCAAAGTTGCCAGAAACCCAGAAGAAGTCATCATCATTGACGTCTTTGTCCAGTGTATTTTTTATTATTTTCTCTCGGCGTCTTCTTATTCTTAAATAGTATACCCGACTGTTTTCATTCTGGCCAAGTGAGTATTGGTGGAATAGCTTGGCTAAACCAAGGTTGAGGCCAAGCCGGCGATTTAGCTCAGCGGTGCCATTTATTATTCTGTAAGAATTGGTGCTGAGTTGGGTTGGGCATATTCTAGTTTGCCTAAGGAATTCACAAAGCAGTGGTTGGACTGGGAATCGGAGACCGGCTTCAACAATGGATAGTACGGTAAATGGAACGAAACCTTGTTTTTCCCAAGGCGTGGTATCTAGTTCGGCTAAGGAAAGATGGACGTCATCTGGAATTTGGTAATCCTTACGAAATTCGGCAATAGCCCCTAGTGAGTTTACTAGGAATCGATATTTACCCATTTATGACTTAAATTACGTATAACTTAGCCCGAAGTCCTAGCTCGGTGTTGAAATGATGTTTAGTATTTCAGTTGAGCGTGCAAATGTGTGCCTGGACAACCTAGTCAGAGTCTGCAAAGTGGAGATAAAAAGTGTTAAGCCTAGACCATTGGACCGGGCTAAGTACAATGGCAAAATAAATATAACCCTAGTTCGGCTACATGGGTTGCAACCTGTTTTTAGTTCGGTTGGAGCGAAACTCTTTAGCTCGGCTAAATAAAGAGAAAGGTTTTTAGACCGGTTGTAACAGAAAGAATGGCGCAAAATCTTAGTTCGGTCAGTGGGTGGAGTTTTCTAGTCTGGTTTTGTGCGCACCTTGGAGCAAACAGATTCCTAGTTCGGTCGTAATATTATTTCAGATCAAATACATCATGTTACAGATTGATTGTAAATCTAGTGGAGGATCTATCACATGGATTTTGGGACCAAGAGGTTCTTTCTCATTGATGTGAAAACTGTGCTAGTGTGTTTTGAAAAACATACATGTACTATGCTATATATTGCTATACTATACGAAATAAATGGAAAGGAAGAAGGCTGGAATCACTTACAGTTTTGAGTCGAAAGGACAAAGATCAAGATCGCAAGGATAAGCTTCGCAGGTACTGTGTTTGGGAAAATAGAGGCTCAGAGGGTAAGAGAGAGAAGATGAACAAAAATGTTTTTATTTGAAAAAAATAGGGTTTTTGTATAAAAACCTAGATTTGGGCGGGGCTGTTCAAAATTCGCGAGGTACGAAGATGGCGTTGAGAGCTGTTCTTAACCAATAGGGGCCAGCCACGTGTCTATGGGAATAGTAAGCGATTCAGAAATATAGCGTGGCTGAAAAGACGTTTTTCGACCGGACAAATCAGTAGCCCGGTAACGATTTAGCTTGGTTGAAGGTCTGAAACCTTTAGCTCGGCTGGTAACAAGTAATCCCAATCATGCTACGCAAATCGAATTAAGGGGCAATTGAAAGGGAGTTTTTATGTATATTAGGGCCGAGCTAGGCCTAGGCGTAGTAATGGGTCATTCTATGGGCCGTGGTAAAAAGGGCTTAGCAAAGTGGACCTTGCTGTCAGCTCGGTGCAAGTATAGTTACAGTCACCACGGTCGAAGTGGTGATAATTAGCTCGGTCATAACATTCGGAGCCGAGGTGTTTGGGCTTCTTAAGGTGGACATTGCCCTAGTGAGCTCGGTCAAAACTTGCTGCAGTTAGCTCGGTCTAAGCAGACAAAACCAAGGTACAAGTGAACAAAAGCCGAGCTATGTGTTGCATATGAAGGCGCTGAATTAAGTATGACAAAGGGCTAGTGTTAGCACGGTCATACTGTTATCCAACCGTGGTAAAACCATCTCACTTGGTTTAAGCAGTGAGGGGGGTATTATCTTTCAGGAGTGTGATTCCTAGGAGGACTCTACATTGAGGAGTAAAAGTCCTACTAGGATTATGTCAGGCAAAAACTATAAAAAGCTCACAACAAAACCTATGTAGAGATAACACAACTTTGATTCTCGGAAAACAGAGAGCTTTTGTCTATTTTGCTGACTTAGGCATCGGAGAGGTATCCGGCACACACCCGCCGGCTAGCTCACGTTTGTGTTTTCAGGGAACGAAGCGACGACGTTTGGAGGAGCGCAGACTTGATCAACAGGATTATACAGGAACATTATTTCGTGTTCATACAGTAATGTTAGGGATATAAAAAATTTTACTAAATAAATGATCAAATATCTCATATGAGTGTGAGGTCTATCCACGTGAAATATTTAATTATTCATTTGATAGAAAATTTGAGTCCTAAAGCATTTTTCATGATAAAAACACTATGCTGCAGCTCAAATCAATTTTCACCTGAAAAAGGCCAAGCCAAACAGGTCATTGGCAGTGGTCAATTCTTTGCAAAATAGTACTTGGATGGAGTTGGACCATTATCATCCTACAATAACAAATTTCTTAAGATTTAGAATAGAGGTGTACACACACAAAATAAAATAAATAAATGAATAAACTCTCAACTCATTAATCAACATCGACTTAAATCGATGTAAACAAAAGGGTACAATTTGAGAAGGTGAGGGTGATAAAAATTATATTAATGATTCGTCTGCCAAATTTATTTAACAAGTTAATTGATTTGCGAATTAAAACTTGTCAATCCACTTATAATGTGACTCAAACCCACTCTTATACATACTTTGCACCAACCCACATACAGTGACAGAGTCACATAGGGCTTAAGGGGTCACCTGCCTGTTGAATTTTATTTTTTTTAACATATATATATAAATAAAATCTTAAATAAAAATAATATTTAGAATAAAATGTCAAGGGTATTTTTAAATTTATAAAAATAATAGTGATTGTTTTATTGAAAATGAAATGACCACAACAAATTATATTTTTATATATAAAAATTCTATGAAAAAATCTCAATATAAAAGTAATATCCGTTATTATTGATATGCAAATATAATTAATCTCACTATATATATGTAAAAATTTCTAAAAGTGTTAGTTATATTTGCATATGCGGTTCACCCTTCATATGTTGTTTTACTATTGGTTGGTGATATTATATGTCAATAATGACGTGATATCACTATTATATGAACTTTTTACTCAAATTTTATAAAAATTTAATTTATCTTACCATCATATAATTTATTTTAAGACTTAAATATATGACTGTTTTTACATTATCTATGATACACTAGTTACACGCAATACTTTCTTTTTTATTTTACTCGAAATTAATTATAAAATTTTATGTGAAATACTTTTGTAATAATTTATTTAAGTTTTTGTAATATTAATTCAAAAATTATTATTATATTCTTATTGTTGGTTATGGAAAAAAAAAATTAAAGTTATAATTAAGAAGTGCGCATTCTGATTTAATTTCCTGACTTCACTACTGCCCACACATTCCTCTTATCCTAATACTATTAATCAAGTGGCAATTAATCCTTATTTCCATTGCATATTTTTCATAATTTTTAATTTTGTGTATTAATTTATAAAATATGATTTTCAATAATATCATACATTTGATTAATTTATAAGTTTTGTGTCAAAATTTGGAAAAAAATAATCAAAATTTTAGTTTGAAATTGTAAAATAAATTAGGGCAAATTTCCCTTTTTCTCTTTATAGTTTACTATATATGCTATTTGCTCTCTTATTATTCATAAATAAGCACATAATCCCTATGCTTTGTGGATTAAAGTGCGCCGTTAAACTTCCATCCAAGTTATAAGTGTGTAACATGTGTTTTTCATAATGAGATTATGTGCTTATATCCAATTGTCAAGATGTAAACTACAGACAAGTAATTACATTTTGAGTCCTAAATGCCCATGATTTACATATAATGAGATTACTTATGTACAATATTATTGTAATGTTTTTGCTTAAGTCACATACAATATAATCACTGCAATTTAATCATAAATCACATAAGGTTATATATTTATTTTCAAATGTTAATGAAGTAAATTGCATATGAAATAAACTACATGGAGTTACTAAAATAGCCTGTTCCCAAACGAGGGCTAAGTGTATAGGAAAATCAGAAATAATACACAGCGGAAATAAACGAATTCGAAATATTTTTTACGTTCGAACAGAATCCATGAAGTATGTGGGTAAATTACGTGCTTCCATAATGAACTCGAACAATTCCCAACAATAAGGTAGAACTATTAGAACCCATTTGTTTTCAGAGAAAAAATATAAGGGATTGTTAATGAGGGGATTGCTTGTCAGGAGATTAAGAAAAATTGTGTTTGTTTGATAAATAGTAGACTAATAATAGTTCATGTTTGTTTTTAAAGATAGGAGTAGGATTAACCATGTAAAATTTTACAAGTACTCTTTGCATTATTATCAAATTTAGGTTTATACCAACTAAAGAATAAATAAATTTTTATTCAATGTTATTCTCTTTTTTTTAAATATATATATATATATTTTTTAAATATTAAAGAACCCAATTATCAAAAAAATTTAACTCAATGTTATTCTTTTCTTTTTTTTTAATATTAATGAATCCAACTATCAATAAATTTTTACTCAATGTTATTCTCCCTTCTTCTTTTTTTTTTTTTTTGTGTGTGCAAATTTTAAAGAATCCAACTATCAATAAAATTTTACTCAATTATTTGTGTTTAATATTACATGAGCCATATTATGAGCTTCATTCCAAGTATTATAACAAATTTAGCAATAAACACAAGGGTAAAATAGTCAATTAACCCATAGTCCCAAGAGATTCATTTTTAAATACCACCTCCCCTAAGCCACTACTAGTAGCCTTATCCAAGGCCTTTCATATTTCCACGGGACTCTTAATCCCATGGCCACTTTCCAAAATAAACATAATTTTTTGAATCTCACTTCATTACTAGTCCTTATCCCATCCTCCAATACTAGAAACAAACAAGGTCTTAGAGAACTACCCACACTATTGAGGCATAATTGTTCTTCAATGGCAGAGAGTTGGAGAGAGAAGGTTGGAGGAATTTTTGATTAAACTCAAATTACATAATACGTATCAGAGATATAGAATATATCTCAATATATAATCCACTCTCATCTCTCAATAACATGGACTCTTGATTTCTATCGTTATCCTCTGGATAAGAGAATTTAAATCTCATGAGTCTCCTAATAAGTCCTGGGTCATACCAACATGACATCCAAACTCAACCTGATTTCCAACAAAGTAAAATTTGTCTAAACAATAAGGTTGTATGGTCATTGATATTCTTTTCCATTTTGTATTTTGCATTTCTTACACACTTTAATTGTCAGTATGAATCCGTCAAAATATTTAATTAATTCATTGATTTTGAAGGTAAATGGATTGGTCCCGCTAAAAGAAAATTGATTTATATATTTTTTTTTCTTCAAAACCAACCCAAATCGACCCACACACAACCTCATTTAAAATAATGATAATACTTTTCACTTAACAAATTCCTTTTATAAGAGATTGAAAAATAATAATAATAATGGGTGAAATTTACAGTTGATTGAATTATGGGTGATAGTCAAATAATCATCGAGTTATGGTCCAGGGCCGTAATGCCTCCTTTGCTTCTTTTTTTTTTTTTGTTAATTTATCTAGATCTTTTCAAAATAAAAAATAACAATAATCTAGTAAAAGCACTCAAGTAATAATGAGAAAAATGATGCTTTTAATCACAACCGTTTTGATTTTGAGTGAATTAACAAACACCTCATTATTGGATAAGACCTTATTCGAGTTTTTCAAAAACACTTTCAAAAAATTTTATTTTCTTATTTTTCATATTTTTTTATTTTTACTGAATTTTTTTAATATTTTAAGTAATTTTTTTTTTAAACTTTTTAAACATACTTAACATAAATATACCTAAAAAGTAAAAAAATTGTGAAAAAAAACTTTTAAAAATTCACTAAATACCAAAACAAAAAAAAAACGAGAATTCAGTACATTTTTTTATATTTTATGTATTTATTAATTTTTTAAAATATTTTTTCATAAATTCTTTATTTTTTAGATACATCTAAGTAAGGTGCATCTAAAAAAGTAAAAAAAAAAAATTAAAATTTTAAAAATATTTACTACAAACAAAAAAAAACAAAAACTAAAAAACTCAATTTTCAAAAAAATTAATTCAAAAAACTCAACTCAAACCAAACGCATAGATTTGTTTCACCCGTTTCATTTTTCTTTGTCCTTGCTCCCAATTATAATCTAATTTGTTTAATACAATAAGAATAAACTATTAAAACATTCATATATATATATATATATGTATTTCTCTTTCTTTTCTTTTCAATATTTCTTTATCTCTTCTTTTTAATCTTTTTAGCTAGTATATCAATATTTATTTTTTTATATATTATATTGTGCTTATTTGGTAGCACTTAATTTCAGCTTAAATCAGCTTTTGGCTTAAAATAAGCAATTTTGGAGTGTTTGGTTAAACGTATGAGAGATAGATTATAGCTTAAATTAATTGATTTTGAGCTAAAAGTTGTAAGCTAGGTCTAAGGTGCTTTTTTTTCAGCTTATGCGCAATTGGTTGTAGAAGAGCGAAATGACTTAAATGTCTCTCCAAAACTTCAAAAATTACCAAAATACCGATATATAAACCTGACCATCAAACACAGTATATGTCCGGAGAGAGAGAGAGAGCGTGAGAAGTAATTTCAAGTGGCCTGAGAGGAGATTTCCAACGATGATTTCCGACTAGGATTTTGAGTTGTTCTCTCTCTATCTCTCTCTCTCCGGCTTTGGTTCGTCACTCTATTCTTTCTCTATCTCTTTCTCTTAGGCATTGGTTTGTCGTTCTGTTCTCTCTCTGTCTCTTTCTCTCCAGCGTTGGTTCGTCACCATCACGATCTGAACTAATGTCGTTGTCGCGATTTACATTGTTGTTGGTCTCTCTCTCTCTCTCTCTGTGCCTCCATCGTCGTCTCCAATCCCCCATCGGGATCGACCATGCGAGGCGATCTCAAACCCTAGCGCCACCACGTCGCCGCTGTGCCTTCGAAGCTAGGGTTTTCAATTTTTTTTTTCTAGAGGTTTGTCGTCGCGATTTACATTGTTGTTGGTCTCTCTCTCTCTCTGTGCCTTCGTCGTCATCCCTCATCCTTCCATTGTGATCGGCTATGCGAGACAATCTCAAACCCTAGTGCTGCCACGTTGCCGCTATACTTGTTGGAGTTAGGGTTTTTAGTGTTTTTTTTCTGGAGGTTTTCAGTGTTTTTTAATAAAAATAATAATAATTAAGCATTTTAGTACTAATTGATGCTAATTAATAATTTTAGTATTAATTGATGCTAATTAAGCCATTAATTGACACTAATTAATTTATAATGAAAAAGTGAAATAATTTTATACTAATTGATACTATTAATGAAAATAATAATTTTTGTAATACTAATTATATTAAATTTTATTAATAAAATAATTTTTGTAAAATTAAAACTAAAAAAAATGACAAAATAATCATTTTTATATTATATAAGGGAAAAAAGGACAATTACACAGCAAAAAATTATTTTACAACTTATCAACCAAACACTACTCTGCTACTTAAATCCATAATCCCACAGTTGCACCAAATAGATTAACAGCTTAGGTTCACAATTATAAGTTATAATCTGTTAAGTTATAATTTATAATCATTTTTTCAAAACTCTATCAACCAGAACCATTATCTCTGTCATTAGAACAAATTATTTCAACACTTTCTTTTGCTCTTGCTCTATTGTGTCTCTCTGTGCCTCCGTCGTCATCTCCTATCCCCTATCGTGATCGGCCATACGAGGCGATCTCAAACCCTAGCGCTGCCACGTCATCGCTGTACTTGCCGAAGTTAGGGTTTTCAGTGTTTTTTTTTTCCTGGAGGTTTTCAGTGTTTTTTAATAATAATAATTAAGCATTCTAGTATTAATTGATGCTAATTCATAATTTTAGTATTAATTGATGCTAATTAAGCCATTAATTGACACTAATTAATTTATAATGAAAAAATGAAATAATTTTATACTAAAAATTGATACTATTAATGAAAATAATAATTTTTTTAATACTAATTATATTAAATTTTATTAATAAAATAATTTTTTTAAAATTAAAATTGAAAAAAATGACAAAATAATCATTTTTATATCATAGAAGGGCAAAAATGTCAATTACACATCAAAAATTTATTTTATAACTTATCAACCAAATAATACTCTATTACTTAAATCCATAATCTAACAGTTGCACCCAATAGATTAACAACTTGGGTTTACAATTATAAGTTATAATCTATTAAGTTATAATTTATAATCATTTTTTCAAAACTTTACCACACAGAACCATTATCTCTTTGTCATTATAACAAATTATTTCAACACTTTCTTTTGCTCTTGCTCTAGTGTGTCAATTTTCAATCAACAATGCTCCATACACCCAGTGGGGGTCGCACCCCCAGTGAGGTGGCGAGCCCCCACTGGCCGAAATCCAAAAAAAAAAAAAAAAAAAAAAGAAAACTGTTTTTTCTCGCCCAACCCCGGGCCGACACCTCACTGGGGGTCGACCCCCAGTGGGGGTATAAGGCATTAATCATTTTCAATTTTCTTTGTCTCGACTGAACCCAGTGTCTATCAGCAATGATTTAGAACACTAATTTTGGGTGCTCTAATAAAGCACTAATGACATGACAATGAGCAAAAAAAAATAAAATAAAAACAAACTAAGACCAAACACATCACATCACTATAGGTGGAGCCCACTGTTAACTCATTAAATCTAGCTTTAAAGCTCAAGAATTAGAGTTCCAAAGCATTTTTAGTGTCTATTGCTAGAGGTTTTTAGTAATTTCTTGATTTTTTAGTTAAACTATGATGTAAAAAAAATTAATATGTTTGGGATAACTTTTTAATTTTTTATGAAAAGATGTACAAAAAGTAGAGAGAAAAGAATCTTTCACTTTTTTGTATAGATTATTGATTTTTTAATTTTTTTAATGACTTTTTAACTTTTAAACTAAAAAATAATGCTGTCAAACGAAACCATAATTTATAAGATTTTGGATTATAATTTAGACAGCGGGGTTGGAAAAAATTTTAAAACGCAATTATTGCTTGGTTTTATTTTTTCAAAAACACATTTCAAAAAATTCTATGTTCTTATTTTTCGTATTTTTTTGTTTTACTAAATTTTTTTAATATTTTAAATAATTTTTTTTTTACTTTTTAGACATACCTAACATAAATATACCTAATAAGTAAAAAATTTATGAAAATCTTTTAAAAATTCGCTAAATACCAAAAATATTTAAAAAAAAAAAAAAAGAGAATTCAATACATTTTTTGAATTTTTATGTATTTATTAATTTTTTAAAATATTTTTTCACAAATTTTTTACTTTGTAGATACATCTAAGTAAGGTGTATCTAAAAAAGTAAAAAAAAAAATATTTAAAATTTTAAAAATATTCGCTAAAAATAAAAAAATACAAAATTCAAAAAATTCAATTTTAAAAAAACTTAATCAAACAAACTCAAACCAAATAGGAGTCAAACTTTAAAAGGGTGTTCCAAAGCTAACATAACTCCATCTACCCTACCTAATAACCAATGCAAAGTGTACATAGAAATGTGAATAGGGTTTTATAATCCCGTAAAATTATTAGGTCTTATTTGGGAGTAGATTTTTTTAGTTTTTTAGTTAAAATATGATATAAAAAAATTAATATGTTTAGAATAATTTTTTAATTTGTTATAAAAAAATATGTAAAAAATAAAGAGAAAAAAAAATCTTTAACTTTTTAATATAAATTATTAAATTTTAATTTTTTAATTATTTTTTTACTTTTAATTTAAAAAATAATATTGTCAAACAAAACCTTAATCCTATAATAACTTTTCAAAATAAATAAAATGTTCGTAAATTCGACCTCACTTTTAAATCCAATTTCACCTTCCATATGAAAACAAACAAAAACCAATTGTTGTGATGGTAGAGTATAAGTCCGAATTAAACCCGACCAATCCAATCAAAAATAGCCGTACACTTTTAACGTTGTCCACGTGTCCTGACACTTCATATAAAAAAGGTTTAATGGGCATATTAACAAGTAGAGTTATTGTGTAATAAATTTTAGGGAAAATCAATCCAGGTCTCTTTTTCACTTTTCGTAATGGAATAAATTTACAAAATTATTTTTTGATATTTAAGGTCCTTAAACATATATCAGAGAAATTTGACTCTTTATCTCTCCTCCTCTACTGCAGAGCAACACTTCCCCTGAACTGTACTTTACAATTTGAAAACAGAAAGCAAGGCGAAGACGTCGGAGACCACGTAGGACAAGATGACGGCTGGTTCGGCAACGGTTTTGGCCTCAAGTCCAGTGAGGACGAAGATTCCAGCGCCGATCACAGCACCCATGCCGAACCACATGAGGTCCTACCAAGTAAGACTCCTTTTCATCTCATTATTGCTCCGAGCCTTCACTTCCAACTCGGCCGAATCAAGTGACTGAGTCAAGACTCGGTCCATCAGCCTCGCTAGAGTTTGCTTCAGAGCCTTCCCGTAGTTGGCCCAACTTTGGAACGATTCTTTAGGGTACCCGTCTGCTTCTTTTTCTTCTTCAAATTGTTGTTGATGTTGTTGTTGATCATCAGTATCCAAACATATGTTGTGTTTCGAGGACCTTTAAGCTGACCTGGGAGGAACCTGAACCGCTCATCAGTTCAGGCGAATTGGTGACTTATCGGGATGGACAGCGGTACTGGATGAGTGGGCTTTTGTCATATCAAAATTTCCCGAACATGCCTATGTTGAATGGTCTTAATTCTGCGTTACATCACAACCTTCTTCCAGTATCAAACAAAGAAGAAAAGTATCTCACGTACTCTGTTACTATTGATGTGGAAGTTGGAGCCAGAGGGGTATATTGTTGATAGTAGTAATCTTTTTATTACACCATATTTATTTTGTTATGTGTATCAATCGGGTAGTTATGATGGTTGTGTGAGCCATTTCGGGCTTCCCTCATGCCGAACCAGGAAAGATACGTTCATGCAAAAGCAAGCGAGGTTTGAAGGAAATATTGTTAGCCAGCGCGACGATAATTCAAGCTTAAGCATTAGCGATTGTATGGAAAAGTGCTAGAACAATTGCAGTTGTGTTAGGTTCACCACAAGCAATAGCAATGTTGGTCCAGAGAAATTCTCTGGGTTTCAAATTAAGCATTCCAGGTTCCAAATTGTGAACTGAAATTTTTTTTTTTATTTGAACTAAATTTTCTCTAGGTTTCCAAATTAAGCATTCTAGGTTCCAAATTGTGAACTGAATTTTTTTTTTTTATTTGAACTGAATTTTCTCTGGGTTGAAACCAGAGAAATTCTCTAGTTTTTAAATTGAATTTTCTCTGGACCAATTTTCTCTGTGACATGAATTTTCTCTGAACTAATTTTCTCTAGACCAATTTTCTCTGGATCAACTTGAGAGACCTTAGACATTATGAAAATATTAGATGTCCTTTATGCTACAAAATCTTAATACGAGGGACCTTAAAAAAAACCCCCTAAATTTTATGATAATTAATGATTTTTTTTATTAAAAATTATTAAATATTAATTATTAATATAAAAAATAGTCATAAAAAATATTTTTAGTTATAATTTCATTAAAATTTAATTATTTAGAATGATCTAAATAAATGTATTTTAAAATTTTTTATAAAAAATAAATAAAAAATAATGTGACCAAAAAAATATATATATACTTATAAAATGTATAGGCCTTATTTATCATTCTCTAAAAAAATTAAAAAGTTAAAAAGTCAATATTCTATTTAAGCCACATCATCTTATTTAAATCACATTACCTTTTTGTGACATCACTTCAAACCTAACCCATACTCAATTTATATTTTATAAAAAGTCAAAAAATACACTTATTTAGAATACCTCAAATAATCTCAAATTGATGAAAATTAAGGGGTTGTTTGAGGTGTCCTAAATAAATGCACTTTTTATTTTTTTATATTAAAAAATTGGGAAAAAAAATATAGATATTTAGGTTAACTTTTTGACTTTTTATAAAAAAATATGTATTAAAAAATTATATAAATTAGTGTGTAGAAAAAAAATAAGATTAGGATTTGTACAATCATAATTTTTAAGTTTTAATAAATAATGATAATTTCTTAACTTTTTAAATAACTTTTTAAGTGCCAAACTTAACCTCAATTCAATGAAAACGAATTTACCCATATAAAAACAAGCCCAATATTTACCACTCCAACCCGGTTCCTGTCGCCGGTACTTCGCCGGAATCACACCTTTTTAACCCGTCCTCTCTCTCTCTCTCAGAGTTTATATTCTTCCATCTAGAGAGAGAAAGTGAACAGCTCACCCCCCACTCACCAAAACCCTAGTTTCTTTCTCGTCACCCTCCCCTTCAAAGCGCTCTCTCTCTCTGAGCTTCATCAAGACTTGTAATTTGAGCATCATCGTCTGAAACCTAGGGTTCTTTTCGTCTTTTTGTGCTATGTATGTATTTGGGGAGGAATCACAAAGGCGATTGATTTTTTTCTCTTTCCTTTTTGTCTTGACAGAAAAGGTTAATTGATAGTCGGAGAGAGAGAGAGAGTGAGAGAGAAGAGAAGAGAGACGAATGTATAGAGAGAGGGGGGGAGGTGGATCGAGGTCGGAGATGGGACATGTTGATCGGAAGCGGATCAACGATGCCCTAGACAAGCACTTGGAGCGATCTTCGCCGTCCACGTCTAGGGCTTTGAACGGCAAGGATAAGGATCGCTTGTTGGCTCAGTCTCTATTAACCGGCGCCAAGCCACCGGCTGATCACCGGGACTCCCGCTCTCCTGCTTTGCCTGAAAACAAACGCTCTGATGGTCATTTCTCTTCTTTCTCCTCCCTCTCTCTCTCTCTGCATATATATATCAATGCTAAGTGGGTCTGATGATCTTTGATTAGCTTTTTCATGTTGATTCATAAGTTCAATTATGCAAATTTGAAATTGTGGAGCATTCATTGTGTAAATTTGTTAGTATATCTGGTGCTAAGAACAACCCTTTTGTGGGTAATTCAGATTTTTAAATTGTTTACTTGTAGTTTCTCTATTGTTTTGCACATAGTTTTTTTAGAAAGTTTTTAATTATTATTATTTTTTTTGGTGGAGTTGAAGCTTGGAGTTGCATAATGCTGGTTCACTTACTACCACCATAAAAGAGGGTTGGATGAGATCTTATTTGGATTGACAGATATTGTGTTATATTCCAAGAGCAATTAATGGGTTTCCTTTTATTATCCTGTTTATGGTTGGGGGATGGGAGAAGGGATTTGGAAAGGAAAATGGAAAATGCATGTGAAATGTGAATAAAATATACCTACATTTCACTTAATTTCACACACCTTTTCCCTTCTCCTTCCCAAATCACTCCCCAAATCCCCCAACCAAGTATAGCGGTAGACTTTGATTGCATTGTTCTTGCGGTGCACACTAGTTTGGGTTGACAGTACAGTGTTAGAATTAATGGTCTTTTTTGTTTATTCTCCCAGCAGAACTTTGGTCATTTTCATTTTGAGGTGCACACCAATTAAGGTTGTATTCCAAATGCAATCAATGGTTTCCTTCTTTTTTTTTTTTCCCCTTTTCTCTTACCCTTTAAACTTTGGTCATTCCTGTTGGGTTTGGGGTGTCGAATAACACAACAAAAAGACCTAAATCATTGAGGAGAAACTGAGAAGTCCACCTACACAACACTCATACTCACATAAGATAAAAGTGTAGGTTGTAGGTGGTGAGTCCATACAATATTGATAAGATCATTCCCTTTTACTTTTCTTCTGATGTGGGACTTCTCTAGTTTACACACATTTATATGAACCATGCTTTGGGCCAAGCTCCCCCTTTAGTTTAATCTACCACTCTTTTCCTTGCTAAAGAGGTCACCATAGACCGTCTAAGTGCCCCCTTGATTTTGATTTAGTAATGTCAAACACTGTGTCCAAGCCTAGTTTGCGAGTCACTACACCCGCTCAATTGAGAACCCCATGCTACGTCCCTGGGAGTACATGGATTTATTCTTTCATCAAAACTCACCCACTCCATTGAAAGCTACCATGCCATGTCCCTATGGGTGCTTGCTTGGGGTTTCTACTCTACCGATAGTCTGTCATCACTAGTCAAGCATGACGATTGCAAGCTACAAATGTCAGCACCCGAAGTTTGGAGAGTCCACCCATAGTGCATCAACCATCGACTCTAATGCCACGTATTGTGCATAACATGGAAGCTTTGATACCAATTGTTGGAGAATTTAGGGACTCCAAAAACTCAACAAGAAGGTCTAATTTGTTGAGGAGAAATTGAGGAGTCTACCTACGCAACTCCTAAACCCAACACACATTGTTCAGAACTTATCCCTACCTAAAAGCTTAAGATGCAGGTGGTGAGTGCATCTATGTTTGTGAAGACCATTCTCTTTTACTTTTCTTCCAGTGGACTCTTCTAGTTTACACATGTACAAATATCTTAACAAATAGTTCAGGTTAACAGAGTCTGGGTTATTTTCCAAATGCATTCAATGGGTTTCCTTTTATTCTATCCATAAAACTTTGTTTGTTGTGGTGCACCCACTGCTCCAACTTGTATGATGATAGGAAAGATATACTTGAGCCTTGTTTGGGAATCTTAATGTTTTTGTTGTTGGTCTTCCAGCTGCTCTAAGTCAGTCCTTGTGAAAACAAATTTCACGTGAACTGATTCCATAATTTATCCGCCCCGCCCCCCCCCCCCCCCAAAAAAAAAAAAATATAGATAAAAAGTTAAAGGAGTGATGATATACAAACAAAAAATTCATGCAATGTGCAATGTTTACAAAAACAACATTGTCACATCATTTTTTTTTTTTTGGGTATAATTTTTCTGTGTAAGAATAAAGTTTCCCACAGATTGATCAGTTGATGTACTTGGGTCCACTGGAGTTGATGTAAACACAGAATGGTGAAAGCTTAGTTGATGTAGTTGCTAACTATGGACAAGATGATTGACATATGACGGATGGGCCTTGCCCGTGTGGTTCTTTTTCGCTTGAAATGGCTTGTGGAAGGGCAGTGTGTTTTTTTTAAGGTTGGATTAAAAGAAAGAAAAGAATTATTTGGCTTACACATGAATGAGGTAGGGGCCATGTATATATAATAGATTGATGATACAATTTATTGGTATATGTTTGCACGAAAATGTTCATTTTGTACAGATGATCATAGTTTATATAACTTGTTTGAGTTTATTGAGGATTTGATGTGTCTGTGATGGGTGTTTATTCTGCATGGCTTGTGTACATCTGAAAGTAGATCAGTATTTTCTGTAGTATGAATAACATTATTTCTTGTTTTGTGGTATTTTTTCTTGCTTGTCCCTCCTCCCCATATCTATCTTGAATATGAGTCATTCTCATATTTGCTAATGCACTTCTAATTTCAACTAATTGCAGAGGAATCTGAAACAGACAGTGAAGAGTCAGATGTTAGTGGTTCTGATGGGGATGATACTTCTTGGATCTCATGGTTCTGTAATTTGCGTGGGAACGAGTTTTTCTGTGAAGTTGATGATGATTACATCCAGGATGATTTTAACCTCTGCGGGTTAAGCAGTCAAGTTCCTTATTATGATTATGCACTTGATTTGATTCTAGATGTTGAATCCTCTCATGGTAAGTTAAAATTGTAAAATCAATAGCAGTTTTTTTGCTATGTTTACCCCTTCACATTTATCACACAAGTATAATTATTTATGTTGCGGTGTTCGCATTATTTATATGTATATGGGCCTTGTTAAAGGCACACGTTAACAATAGCCTGTGTGTATGCATTAAGGACTTTTAGCCCAACAAATAACCGGGGACACCATTAAATATCAGCTTATAGGTGGGAATGCTTGCATTTCCCAAATAAATGTTATCTACCATGTTATCAGTTTGTCCATAAAAGATTTCTTTTTTGGAAGGTAAGATCAAAATTTTATAAAATAATAAAAGTGAACTACATAGAAGGAGAATACCCCAAGCAAAAGAGTAAGCAAAAGAGTAAATATTGGGTATAATGGTGATACCATGAAGCAATATCACCTACCAATGAAAAATCTCAGATTACGTTAGTGGAGACCATATGGTTGGGTTAGTACTAGTAGACAATGAATGTCCATCTAATCCCATTTGTGATTTTTTATTTGCACTCAATATTTTGTTCCAGGCAAAGGGGATAGGGACAATCTAAAGCAGGTCCAGATTTGAGCCATCTGCCACTAACACAACTATTTCATTAATCAAACAGATCAAAGCCATTAGGCCAAGCTACACCACAACACAGTGACATGAAACAACAAAAGAAAGTCATAACAAACATGAAACACAAAGCTAGACAGAGGCAAAGATGTCTCTAGGCAGCTGCCACTTCTGTTGTAACCACCCAAATGGGATTGAAATCTTTTCACCCTTTTTAGGGTGCATAACCTCCCTCATACATTATCACATATTATCCAGAAAACGTTAAATAATGATTAATTTTGCATGTTGTTTTATACACATAACTGCATTAAGTTAATTTGACATACAAAGGTTTCAACAGGGGGCTTCAAATGTGCAAGGAACTGTTAAAAAGTAAAAGAATCTTTTACTAGACTTTGAGAAAGTTCATTGAGTGATGGCAACAGAATTATGTTTGAGGAGTTGAGGCTTTATAAATGCTTCAAATTAAGGGTGTGCCATTTCAATGAAATTTAAAAGAGAGAAATACCCTCATCAAGTGGCCTTTTTCCCTTGTTGAAATGCCCTGGCAATTTATTGAAACTCTAGAAATAGGGTTTGTTAACTTCCTATTCTTAAAAGAGACCATGAAAGCTCATGGATGGTTGGTTAAAGGCTTTTTTAATACATTGATGGGGCTATACCTAAGGTTTAAAAATATATTGTTCTCTGGCTGCTTTTCTCAGATTTGACGTTTCCAGGCATCCAATCTCTTTGACACATTTTGATGCATCTTCTTTGAACTTAAAGTACTACTGTATATAGTCTTCAATCATTCATTCTGTAGTTGAATCCTTTCAATGAAATTTGATTAGCTGGACTGGTGTAGGTGATATGTTTACAGAGGAACAGAATGAATTAGTTGAATCAGCAGCTGAGATGCTTTATGGTCTAATTCACGTGCGATACATATTGACAAGCAAAGGAATGGCTGCTATGGTGATAATTGGTGCTATACATTTACATATTGTTTTCACAGTTTTATGCTTCAGTTAGCTGTTATAACAGGCCACTGGTTAAAACTTTGACAGCTAGAGAAGTACAAGAATGCTGAGTTTGGGCGATGCCCTCGAGTTTACTGCTGTGGACAGCCCTGCATTCCTGTTGGTCAATCAGACATCCCTCGACAAAGCACAGTAAAAATTTACTGTCCCAAGTGTGAAGATATTTATAGCCCACGATCCAGATTCCAAAATAGTATCCTTTATTTTGATTGTGCACACTCACACCTACCAGCTGTTTGATATGTGTGGATAGTGACTCTCTTCTTGAGCTGTTTTCCCCTCTAATTATGATGTGCATTTTTGGTGTGACCTAATTTTTTCTTTTTTGTCTGTTTCTTTTCATGTTATTTGGGGGAAGGGGGGAAAGGGGTCGAACAAGGGAGTGAAAGCATAAAAATCCAAGTGTTAGTGGTTTAAATTGCCATGTAAAGGACATGGTTTGGGCTTCAACTACTATCTCCATGCTTGTTGGGAAGTTTTAGTCTTTGGCAAAGAAAGGGCACACCTGGAAAATCTTGGTAGAGCGATATGATTTTTCTTTTTTTCTTTTTTTTTTAAATATTGCAGTGCTATGCAAATGCATTAATAATTCCATACTTCGCGGGTGCATTTTTTTATATAATATAATTATCTTCTGATATTGCAGTGATATGCTATAATAATTCTGTACCTAGCGGGTACAGTTGTATATATGTATTTATGGAGATATATCTATTTCATTTCTAACACAGCAATAACAAAAAGAAAGTATAATGCATGCATTACTGCTATATGTTTGATGTTAAATATTTTTCAATTGTTATTTGAAAGGTACTGAGCATCAAGTGTCCTTTTTCCAGTGAACAAAACGGTAAATTCTAAATAAGTCAAGTGAAGGATAACATTTAAATTTATTGAACCTATGAGCTACGTTAATAAAGTTTCACTTAACTTACTAACTATAATTACTATTTAGTGAGAACAATACTTTCGAGTACGTTATTCAGTTATTGAAAGGATCACATATTTCATTTTCTTCAATTTTTGACTTGACAAGAATATTAAGTTAATCACAGTTACTTATGGGAATTGGTGTGTACTTTTGTCTCAATATTGGTTGTTTATGAATCATACCACTGTCTTGTTTAGTTTATGGCTTGTCAATTGCTAAACAGTTGTAACAACTTGTAGCTATGGATTGTCTTTAGAAAGTGTTATCGGACTCTCTTACATTGGACCTCAATGATATGTTGATCGTGACCCTTAATTTACACCACTTTCCAGTGATTTATTTTTGTGTTTCAGTCATTGTTTCTTTAACTGTACATAGACATTGATGGATCCTATTTTGGAACCACATTTCCTCACCTGTTCCTGATGACTTATGGGCACCTCAATCCACAAAAGGCATCACAAAGCTATGTTCCTAGAGTGTTTGGTTTCAAGATCCACAAACCATGATGATGCTGGAGTCCGAAGCTGCCTTTGGGGCTGAATTTCCTGGCTGCTGATTGGGGATCGGAGTTCCTTTCATGGCATGTATGTTGATACTTATCTTCTTTTTGGGAGGTAATGATTTCGACGATACAGCTAGAGTTCAGAGGTTCCCCAAGTTCTCTTAAACTGGGTTCACCTTTTAAATATGATGTGCAGAATATCTGAGAAAAAGCTACTTGACTTGCATGCCATGGTATTTTATCTTTCTATAGTCTAGGTGCATAATTTGTCTTTTTATTTATACTTTTGTTCTTTCCGGTGGAATATTTATTCGAACTTTGTTGTAGTTTCACATTGGGATCAATGGCACTTTAATGTAGCCATTAAATTCCATAGATGTGTTGCACTTTCCTAGGTGTAACAACTTCTATTTCTTGAGTTGCTTGTCATTGGTGCTAGTGATTTCAATTTCAGATCATCTGTTTGATGTAACACATCAGTTTCACATATAGCAATATATCTACAGTTTGGGCTAAATTTCAAATTCATGATGTGCATCTTTTTACTGTCCTCTTTGTTTTCTCTAATTTATTTTCTTCTCTAGTCTGATTAGATATTCTCTGTGAACGAACATATGGTTGCCAAAATTGTACTCAACTGTTTTGTTCTAATTAGTAGAGTAGTTTTGCTCTTGTTGCAATAACCATGTCATCTTTTTCATTTTTCCCTCTTTCTCATAAGTGATTTAATTGTTTCAGTTTTGTCATTTGGTTTATCATAGTATTAGGGAAAACAGTGTAGCTTTATTTGCATATCCATGCCCTTGTCTTAGTAGCAGGAATCGTGGATGATACTCACGAATCCGAGGAAGAAGCGTGATTTTGCGCTTCTAAGGAAGAATTAGAGAAGAATCACAAGTTTGAGGAGCGAGAAATGCAAATTTGATGCGAGAAGGAAGCGATCAAGATCTCGAGCTCTCAATCTCGACCTCACTCTCGATCTCGATCTCTCCATCTTCTCTCCCTCGATCTCTCTATCTCTCGATCTTCTTCTCTTTCTCGATCTCTCTATCTCTCGATCTTCTTCTCTCTCTGCCTCTCGTTTCCTCTGTCTTTTCTTCTCGGTTTCTCTATCTTTCGTTCTTTTTCTCTCTTCGGTCATCTTCGTCACTCTCTTCTCTCACAGTCAATCTCAATTGTCTTCGTCTCTCTCTCTTCTCTCACTCTCGATCTCCTCTTTGTATCTGCGCTTCTCACTCTCCTCGTCTCTGAGCTTCTCCCTCTCTTCGTCTCTCGATCTCTGTTCTCTGCTCTCTCTCTCTCTCTCTGTTTTAATATAATTTACTTTATACAATATAATTTATCATATAATATATATATATATATAATAAAATTTATAAATTATAATTTTTATCATATATAATAAAATATCTAATTGTTATTTCTTAAAATATCTTATATAATAATAATTTTTGTAAATTTTTATTTCTTAACTTTTAACATATAATAAATAAAATAAATCATCTAATTGTTTAAAATAAATCTAATTAAATCATATATGATAATATCACTCCATTATCACTCCGTAAGCCCTCTTAATTTACGACTCCTCTAAGTGGCCACGTTTTTCCTCCCACTTTGTGCAACTAAGGTCCTTATAATGGCCTGAAGTTGGGCTACTTCCTTGCCTTAAAATCTTAGTTCTCATAAGAATTAGATCTGAAGAAACATTTAAAGCTAAAGATAGACAGACTACCTATTAAACCTTGGCAAAAAAAGAGAGAGCAAAAGAAGATTACCCGTCTATTAGATTTTACATCTTTTTGGTTTACTTTGGTCCCAAGACGAGTCATCTAGCCTTAACACAAAAGTG
Source organism: Camellia granthamiana (assembly GCA_036172215.1). NCBI lineage: Eukaryota > Viridiplantae > Streptophyta > Magnoliopsida > Ericales > Theaceae > Camellia > Camellia granthamiana. The sequence goes on from CM069913.1 coordinate 19,494,975, forward strand.
TAATGTTCATTGCATTTCACCTTTCTACACCCTCCCAACCCTAGTTCAAATGCCTTTGTTCACCTGCCATCTGGATACATTGTGCAATTGAATCCAAATAACAGTTAATTGATACACAAATAAGGATAGGATCTTGCAGGGAGATATTGAAAGATATCGAAAATCCAAATAACAGTTAATTGATACACGAATAAGGATAGGATCTTGCAGGGAGATATTGAAAGATATCGAAAACATGAGCTTTTAACTTGTCACAAGAGTATCTTTATTTAAATTCTATTGTAATTGCAAATGATAGGGCACTCTACTTAAAAGGCTAAAAATAGATACAATTGTAAACATTCCAAACTTGCAAGACACCAACTAAAATTTCATACAAGATTTATTTAATTTAATTTATTGTTGAACTTTATCCATAAATTTTCATCATCACAACTTTGAATTTGACATAGCACAAATACAACATTCAAGTAAAAAGACATCAAAGTAGAAAAAGAACCAAATAAATTAAAATAAAAATCTGATCAAATACTATCCTAGCCATCTGAGCTAATCAACTTTCCCCATCAAATTTAACAAGGTCAATGGGGCTTTCATTGTCAACAATCATATATTTGGTATGATTTCATTTCCATCCATTTCTCATCTTTGTTTTGTCATTCCTTATTGTCCATTTCTCATGGTGTATATGATATGTACAAATTAAGATGAGAAGAAAAAACAGTTTGTGTTTGTGGTGCATCTTATAAAAGTTGCTTATAGTTTTTTAATTTTAGGAATCTATGTCAAGGTGCAACTTTTGCTTACTTGTTATAAGGCAAAGATAGTTTAAATACCTTAAAAAGTTTATTATTAGAAACTTGGGGAATAGGTTTTTTTAACTTATGATTTCTAATTATCAGCTTTGAGCATGCCAAGTGTACCAAAAAGACTTGTGTTTCTTTGCTCTTATAATTATTTTTCTTTATTTAGGATCAAAACTAATAGGCCATGCATATTGAAAGATGATGCTAAATTGTCCATTTGGGGGGGATGGGGGGACATGGAAGGTGAGAGGGATGGGATTGGTAACTGATAAGGACAAAGAGTGAGGGTTTATATATGGGGGAAGAGAGGCAGAGCTGTAGAAAACAACAAAGGTGAGTAGACCACCCAATTGCTTAATCATTGATGTGGAAGTTTCATCCTTAAATTATTATTTTTGTATATCTTGTTTAAATACAAAATAGAAAAATGTTGAGGCCTCAATTAGATTGATTTGAGAGGTACTACTCACCATGCATTGGATAATTAGATGAGGTTTTTTAGAATTATAGTTAGCTGCCTCAGCTTGTATTTTGGTTTTCTTGAGATGGAACTTAGTGGAACTCTTGCTTTAACATGTTTGACAAAGTTGGACATCAATGGGTATATCTATTTTATTCAAGTATACATATTATATGTGTGTATATATTTGCAGTTTGAATAAGCTTATGACGAGATTTGGGAATGTTTTGGATTAAGAATTTGAGTGAGAATTTGTGAAAAGAAAGGACAAGGATAGAGAAAAGTGGGGAAAAATTAAAAAAAAAAGTGTATCATACAAATGAAAATGGGAAAAATAATTGTAATTATTATTACAATTATTTGGCACTTGTGATCAGTGAGTGGTCGATGGTCATGTTTGATGCAGATTGATCCATAGACTCATGCATTGGGAGGAACTCATATTTGTATATTCTCCCTTTTTTACTATAAATTGTGACTCTGAACAATGTTTTTTTTTTTTTTTTTTTTTTGAGAAAGATGAAAAACAGTTATATTAAGATAAAACAAACTACATACAACGAGACTTTAAAGGGCCAAACAAACAACAAAAATAAGTTAGAAAATAATTCAATTACCATCCAAGAAAAATTACCTATTTTCTCATAGATATAGTTTGGAAAGTTAGATTTGCATCAATCCAAGCAAAATCTGCATCAATACCCTTCGTCGTCATCCCCATCACTGATGTCCAACTCTACCGCTATCGTTGCCGTACTTTGAACACCGTTAGAAGTTAAAGTTGAAGAGGAAGAACATCCACAATGATATGGTAGAAGGCTTGAGAAAAAAGAGAACTATTGTGGGTGTTGAAAAATCAAAAAATGTATGCCGAAATTTCTATTCCAAACATAAAAAGTTCAGATCTATACTCTAAAACTACAGAACTATACTCTGAGAGTGTAAATCTACATTTTAAAAGTGCAAAGGAAGTCGCTAAAGCTACACCGGAGTTTCATCGGAAATCTCTAGAGAGATAGGCTCTCGACTCTTAACAATGTTACAAATACAGAAAATATAATCGGAAAAGTATATAGAAGACGAAATTTGTCACTCAAATTTACCTTAAATGTGGTTTGTACTCACCAAATTTAAATGTGAACCATACAGTTAATTTTCAGTAAATATTTTCTGTATTTGTAATACCATTCTTGACTTCTTTTACTCTTTATGGTTCAATGAAAAAAAAAAAAAAAAACACCACACACACTAAATGTTAAAAAAAATAATAAAATAGGTGGTGGGCAAGTTGCATTGTGCATAGGTTTTAAATATTTACACACTATGGTCCCTTTTGGGAAGTGGGTTATAATCCACTTCTCAGATTATAACCCACTTCTTCTCTCACAAAAAAACAGTTTATAAGTAGCTTTTAATTAAAAAATTGATTATAACCATCTTTCCAAAATAGCCATAATAAGCAAACCACATATTAATAATTACTGCTACATTGAATTGTAAGTTAAATAAGGCAAATAAAATGCCACTCAAACTCTAGTCGTGTTCGACTTGTTAAACAAATTATTTGAGATTGATTTTTAATGTAAGTAATTTAAATTTAAACATATGTAAAACTTTGTTAATTTTATTAGTTTGACTTGAATTTAGTTTAATAAATTTAAATGCACTATAAAAAAAAATTAAGTAATTCAAAACTAGATTAAATTCATTTGCAAATTTGAACACGTTTTTAATACTTGATAATTTTTTAAACTAAATTTAAATAACTTAAGCTTGATTCATTTTCAACTTTAAATTAATTTGTTTATTTCAAATGACCTTTTAGCAAGTCAAAATTGGAGCAATAACTATCTAGGCCAATGCACTAGAGTTGATTTGTTTTTCAAATGTTTGTACATTATATTTTAAAAAACCAATACAAAATAAATGAATCATAGATCAATAGTTATTTAATTAAAATATTACACAGATTTGCTCCAGGAACGATTTCGCAGGGTCATTTGGGAACACATTAAAAGCTGTGGGTGTGTTTGGTTTGGTTTTGAGAGATAAATTTTCAAAAAAGATTTTAGGTAGAGAGTTAGATATTTTTTTTGGTTTGTTTGGTTGTATATTTAGAAAATAATTTTGGAGTATGGGAGTTTGGGATGATTTGATATTTTGTTTTAATTGAGTAGATATGTGTGAGAGAAAAAATGATTGAAAATGAGAAATGAGAGAGAAAAAGTGATTGATTGATATGTAGGAGAGATAAAGTGATTTTGAAATTTTTTTTTCTAAAATCACTAAACCAAACAAAATTTTAAAAAAATTTCTTCAAAATTTATTTCCCAAAAACAAACCAAACAAGGCCTGTGTTTTTGCAGCTTAGGTTAAAAACTAAAGGTTAATTTTTTTTTGTAAGTCATTTGGGAAAGTAGCTAAAAGCTAGCTATGTAATTACAGTTACACCCTCCATATTGTTTAAATGAGCCACATTAGTGACAGTGGTTATTTTCTAAAATAGATGGAAAGATTTTGATCATTTGATTATGATGTGACAGTATAAATAAATATTAAATAAAAAAAGCCAAAAAATGACTTTTTACAATCTTCTCAAATGACTTTGTGAAAAAACCAAAAAACTTGGTTAAAAACCAAAAATCAACTTTTAATCATTTTCGCAAAACACCCCTCATGCAATTAAGAGATGTGTCCCTAGCTGACACTTTTCACTTGTAAGGAAGTAAAGCAATGTTAGGGTTATTTGGAATGTTTTAAATAAATGTATTTTTAATTTTTTATTAAAGAAATATATACAAAAAAATAAAGAGATGATATAACTTAAATAACTACAATTATCTAAATAAATATACTTATTTAAATAATGCCATAATTGGTTTACAAAAATATATCAAAAGAAAATTTTGTATGATCAAGATTCTTCTCCAATGCAAGTCTCACAACAGAGAACTTAAATATGTATCATCTATCACTATTCTGAATATTTTTGTATGCATCAATTCTGTACACATATTTATGCACAAGAATAAATGTTCACTTGTAATTTGTTAGGGTTTTGTTTTTTATTTATTTATTTATTAAATTGTAATTTTTTCAAAAATTTAAAAAAATAAAAATAAATAAAAAGATTAACTGCCCCATCTAGTTTTTGTCTCCCCAAAGCCAAGATCATCACAACTAGAAAAACCAATACCAGAACAAGCAATGCGCACACAGACAGAGGGAGAGAGAGAGAGAGAGAGAAGAAGAAGAAGACAAACCCAAGAGAGAGAAGAAGAAGAAGAAGACAAACCCAAGAGAGAGAGGAGAAGAAGAAGAAGAAGAAGAAGAAGAAGAAGAAGAAGAAGACAAACCCAAGACAGAGAGAGAGAGAAGAAGAAGAAGAAGAAGACAAACCCAAGTTCTTGTATGTAAATGCAATCATCACAAGTCTCAATTTGAGATCTGAAAAGAAAAGCATTGAACTTTCTTCCAATTCCAATTCAAACCCATACAAAAACCCAGTTTCAGTATGAACCCATTTGCAGCAACAACAACAACAACAATCCATCATCAACAATCAAAACCCATCATTCTATAATGTCTCAAACCCCTTCAAATCTTTCTCATTCCCCAACTCTCTCTTCTCTCCACCACAACACCACCACCACTCTACTCAATTCAAATCCTTTGCCCACTAAAACAATCGCTCTGAAACTCTCTCGCCATTTCTGTTATCTCCACTTTCTTCGACTTCATTTTCGCCTCATCATTCTTCTTTCTTTGCCTCCTTTATACTTCTTTGGTAACAATTTCTTTCTCTATTTCTTATCAATTCTCGCTTTCTCTGCCACTCTTGTGATCTTTCTCAATCTTCCCCTCCCTCGTCTTCCTTCAATTCGGTCCCCATTTAAGCTCTCTTCAACAATTACGACATCAAAGCCATGCCCGCCAGTTGTTTGGTCAATTGGGTCAAAGACCAAATCAGAAACAAGACCCAATTCAGGTTCTTGGGTACAGGTTTATAGCAATGGAGATGTGTATGAGGGTGAATTTCATCAAGGGAAGTGCTCTGGAAGTGGGGTTTATTACTATTACATGAGTGGGAGGTATGAGGGGGATTGGGTCGACGAGAAGTATGATGGGTATGGTGTGGAAACATGGGTGAAAGGAGGCCGGTATCGGGGACAGTATCGACAGGGTTTAAGGCATGGTTTTGGGGTGTATAGGTTTTGCAATGGTGATGTCTATGCTGGGCAGTGGTGGAGTGGGCAGTGTCATGGGTGTGGAGTTTATACTTGTGAGGATGGGAGCCTCTATGTTGGGGAGTTCAAGCAAGGTGTCAAGCACGGGCTCGGTCACTACCATTTCAGGTAAATTTCTCAAATCTGGATTGTTGAGATGCTCTTGTTTTTACACTCTTTTTTTGTTCCCCTCTAATATGTTTGGGATACTCTTGTTTTGGCATTAATGGAATTGTTGCATCTATCTTCTAGATAGTTGGAGTGCCTAATTTGGTTTTTAATCCAAATTAAGTTCATGAATTTTGGATTTGTTGGCTTTTGATTGTTGAGTTTGTCTGTGTATTAGGTTTTATTAGAGACAGGATTGCAAATTTGTACACGCATTTAGGTTTTATTATTTTTGAGAGTAAGATTGCCAAATTTGTCTGGACATTTTCATAGAGATACGAGGGTATTTTTTTTTAAAAAAAATATAATATAATTGGATCATTTAAAGCCACTAGGTTTGCAATTCTGAAATTTTAAATTACCAAATTCATGCCCTCTTTCGTTGTTCTATTTTCTTTGGTAGCTCAATCATTTCCTTGTGCTATGAGGAACACCTTACAAGACAAAGTTAGTGAGCAACTATGAAGTATGGGTATTTCGAAAAACATATCGTATCCGTACCGGATACTTGCCAGCGTATGGTATCTCGTATGGTATTTCTGCATACATGGGTACATGAAACATGTACTCAAAATTTTTCTTCTTAATTTTTGGCGTACCCTGACGTATCTAGTATATACCCAAGCCGTACCGTACCTCAGTTGAAACAATATTTTTTTCTACTACAGTGATGAAACTCCTTTCACTAAATTTCTTTTTTATTTTTTGTTTTATGCTTAGCATGATTTTAAAATTAAACTATGGTTTGTAAGTTATTTAATATAACCAAACCAAACCAAGCCTTAAGTCCCATATCGTATCGGTACCAGTACTCGTACCCGTATCCGTATTTCATAGGTGAGCCACAAAATATAATAATCGCCATATGCCATTATTTCAGAGTTGCATATGGATTTACTTTGCTAATACATGATCATGCAGAAATGGGGACAGATATGCTGGAGAATACTTTGCGGACCAGATGCATGGTTTTGGAGTATACCATTTTGGGAATGGACATCTTTACGAGGGAGCCTGGCATGAGGGAAGAAGGCAAGGGCTTGGTTTGTACACGTTCAAAAATGGGGAGACTCAATCAGGCCACTGGCAAAATGGGGTTATCAATGTTTCAAGCATTGAAGGTAGTCTTCCTGGATCTTCATCTGCAATTTGCCATTCCAAAGTTCTTAATGCAGTGCAGGTAATTGAATGTTTTTTGCCTTCGTCATAAAATGATGTTTTGTGCATCTTTCTCTACGAAGTGATGTCTTGATTTTTAAGTTGAGTCATCAACTTCAGTATACCCATTATGATGTGAACAAATCTTAAACTCTTGCAAAACTTTAGGAAAAGAAATGTGCTCATTGTGGCTGGAAAAGGAATCTTAGAGAAGTGGAAAGGGTGCCATCTCTCTCTCTCTCTCTCTCTCTCAATTTTCCCTCTTCTCTCTCTCTGTTCACTCTAGGGTTTTTGACTTTTACTCCTTGGGTTCACTCTCTCACCTCAATCTAAGGTTTCTCTCTCTCTGAGAGGAAGAGGTCTCAATCATTGTTGCCTTTCATCCAGTGACAACCCTAAGCCCTAGCCCAGCCCAAGTCTCATTCGGGCCAAACAAACATGCCCAGGGTGAGGTCGTGGGTAAAAGCTCGTTGGACCTAGACCTGGGTCAGGTCGAACCAAATGATGACCTTCACTCTCCTAGCTACTATTTTCACTTGAGCTCAATTCAACAAGGCACTCTAACGAGTACTGCCAACATTAGACATGACATTGGCCCCGTTTGGTAGAGTTGTGGGAAAGTGATTATAACTTATAACTTGACAGCTTATAGCTTATAATTGTGAATATAAGCTAATTTTTTACTTATAAATTAAGCTTATCCTCCCCCACTCAAAGAATAAGTTGATTTTTGACTTACAAAAAGTTATAAGCTGTATTGTTAAGCTGAACCAAGCACATCAAAATAGCTTAAATTAAACTAAAAGTTGAAATAAATTGAAAATAAGGTCTACCAAACAGGGCCATTAATTAATAGAAGTGCTTAAGCCAATTTTCTTCCTTGTTTGCTGTTGTCTTGCTCAGGAAGCACGGCTAGCTGCTGAGAGAGCAATTAACACGGAAAAGGTGGATGAAAAAGTGAACAAAGCCGTGGTGGCAACTAACAAAGCAGCAAATGCAGCAAGAATTGCAGCCGTAAAGGCATTGCAAGACCGAATGCATCGCGGCAATGACAACAATGGGCCAATACCTATTGGTTGACAGAAAAGCAAGGGGAGTTGAGTTACGAACTGAAAATTTTCTATTTCCTCTTTGCTAGAACGAGTCGCTCACTTGGAACCACTTTCAGTTCGAGCAAAATGGCTGATTGGGGAGCAGGATGGGTTCCTCCATTTTTAAAGCTTCCAATTGTGCCTAGCATGTTTTAAGATCTTAAGAATAGTACTATGGTTCTACTATTTTTTGTTTCTTGTAAATGTAAAGGTCAAAAGGGTCCATTCATTTGGAGAAAATAAAAAGAAAATGAGAAGTATTTACCTAGTAGCAAAAATGTTGTTCCTAAAATGTGAATTCTGCAATAATTACTCCCTCCGTACCACTTTATTGGTCTATTATTTTATATTTTATTATCTCAAAATAAATATCTATTTTTGAAAAGTCAAAATTTTAAATTTAAATATTTTCAAAATTATCCCTTAGAAATTAATTATAAATATATTTAAAAATGAGAATAGAAAGACATTTATTTTGGATTTAACTCTTTAAAATTTAAATTCAAAATATAATTATTATATTTTCTTAAAAAGTTCAAAAAATTTTAAAAAAAGACTATTAATGAGACGGATGGAATATTCAGCTTGTTTAGTTTTAGTTTTTAAAAAACATTTAAAAAAAAAATTACTCTTTCATTTTTCGTATTTTTTTTGTTTTCAATGATTTTTTAAAATATTTTAAATAATTTTTAAAATTTTTAGATTCATTTAATATAAATACAGTTAAAAAGTATAATATATATATAATTAAAAAAAACTTTAAAAAATTTACTAAAATACTAAAAATACAAAGAAAAATATAAAAATTCAATATATTTTTCATATTTTTATATATTTATTAATTTTTTAAAATATTTTTTCACAAATATTTTATTATTTAAATATAAGTATGTGTATCTAAAAAAATACAAAAAATAAAAAATTCAAATTTTAAAAAATTAAAATCAAACACACTGATTATTTTCTTAAACAAAACATTTTGACCACTCAAATTATTAGAAGTATAGTTCTCAAAACAAACAAAAAATATTTATTAGTACAGTATTATTCAGCGCACAAAATAATAATAATAATAATAATAATATTTACTTTTCAAGGAACATACATCCTATGAAAAGTGCAAACTATTTTTCTACACAAGATTACTGCTTTCCAGTGAACGAAGGAATGAGAATTATTTGCAAATTTCTTTTTTTTTTTAGTTTTTTTTTCTCAAAAATTATTTTCCTGTATAACATTATCCAACCCTAAAGAAAATTGTTGACTCCTTCCCTCTTAAAGAAAAACAAAATTGGCACAAAAACAAACTCAGAAATCCCAGCCCAGAAATTAGAACATAACCATATTGAGGTCCCTGTCCTTGGAAGCAATATTCACCCGAAGATAAATAATTCTAAATTGGAAAAATCATCAATAGAACCTCAGCAAAAATTTCAATAGCTCTACTAAAGCCAACCACAAGATTGTTCACAACATTAGATAATTGCAATTAATTGTCTCAAACAACCTGATTCCAACAATTTCCACTGCCTTTCAACTAAACTTAACTGGTTCTTCAAAAATTTCAAATAATAATGAAAATGACTCTAGTGGTCTGTATTCAAGACTCGATTAACATTTAACATAATCACCACAGAAAAAGACAATACTACGGCTCAACTCTCGGTTTGCTCCCTGAGCCTCCTAATTGTGCTCCGAACTGTCACCGCACTAGCAGTGCTGTTGCAAAAACAAAACAAACAATTAGTTCCTAGTAATTAAAATAAGGGGGAAATTAGGAAGGAATGAAAATAAATAAATAAATAAAGTAAAGAAACCATTTAGAAAATTACTTCAACGTGTATGCACCGCCTGCTTTGACTTTGCCGCAATCCTTGCAGCCCCAAATCCCGACCGCCTTTCTCTTCACAGCATACTGCAAATAGTTTAATATTTGATAAGGAAAAAAACACGATTGAAATAAAGAGGTCATGCCTACCTGAAAAAGACAGCAACAATACATTTAACCAAGGGATGTGACTGAAAGAATATGCGCACCTTCCCACAAAACTCACAGAAGTATTTGCTATGCTGACTGACCTCCATCTTCTTAATCTGCTTTCGCAGACTAGCACCATAACGGGTACCTGAAATTAATGTCAAATTACAAATTCAGCAATGCATCAGTGCAAGGAACAATCAAAAGAGAGTGCAATAAGAAAATGCTAGAAAGCATATGCCATACAAACATACAAGTGTGACGACATTGCGAAAAGCCAGATAATAAATTAGAATCGCAATAATATACAGTTCATGCAGAAATCATCAAACTGAATCTTGCATAGTCAGGTCAGGTTCGGTTTTAAATAGTTGAATAGAATTCAAAATTTTCTAACCAGAAGGAAAGAAAAGAAAATTAACAGTTATCTTTGTAGACAGACAGCAGCTACTAAAAATTTGAATTGAACCATGAAAACTTGTAAGCTTGGTGTTAGGCAGGAGCCTTGACATTATCTAAGTCAACTATTGCTAAAGGAACCCAACGTATCAAATGTTTGAGACAACTTTATACCCTATCCCACACAACTAGTCACTTAAGACACCTATCAGCTACTAATCAGAAAATAAGAGACAGCTTACATCAAACCTGTAAATAACTAACAAAATGAATTGTTTTAATTGAAGCTCATCGTCAAAAACACATTTGTGATCTATAAATTCAACAATCTAGAAGTGAAATTGTAAAGGAAACCAAACACAATAAGCATTGAACAATCAAATTAACAGTATTCTCTTATCACTTACCATACTTTCCAACAATACCAGCCTTCTTCGTTCGCTTAGTCTGCATGCATCAAATAAAATTCATTAATAAGAGGTTATCGCACAAAAGCAATTAGTGTCATCAATACCAAAAAAAAAAATGACAAATGATATAAGAAAATTACAATAGAGAGATGCACTACTCTATGCATAAGCAAACTAAAACCATAACTATTCTTGAAAAGCAGTTGATGAAAAACATTAACTTTTTATCTAAACCCTAAATCAAAAAATAAAAGTGAGCAAAACCTAACATGGGAACAATTCAAGAAGATAAATGAAATGTATTTGGAACAAAGATTAACATAGAGAGAATTCAACACCCGAGGTCCAGGTTTAAATATACTAATCTTGCTATGTCACAAAAAGTAACTATTTTTTTACAAATATTCAAACGAATCAAAAAAAATGCACATTTATACACAGATCGTCGCAACAACCTATACAGAACGTTCAATCTGAACACAACACAACCTATTTCGAATCAACTCTGCAAACAGTTGATTCATTCTAGCTGAAACGATATCAGAGGGGATCAACAATAACGCAGACGACACATTTCCGTAACTATTCGCATCCTTAAACGCATATACATCTACATACACACATGAATTCAGAGAGAGAGAGAGAGAGTACCATCTTGTTTGGATCGCGAGAAAATTTGTAGCTGTGGATGCTAAACGCCACGCAGCGGAAATTCCGAAGAACCCTAGCTCTCTTCCTTCGATTTTTATACGGTGAAATAGGTCGGATCCGGATCGGCTGACTAGGATTATGGGCCGGGTTCGGGCCTGCTTACATATCCACATTACTCTCGAGGTTGTCTTTTAAAAAAATTTCAAAAGCTTGGTGAATTTTATTATTATTATTATTTTTAAATCCTCATTATTTTTATATAATTTTTCTTTGTTGGAGTAGAAATAGATTTTAAAATTCTAAAATACCTTTTTCCTATGTTTATCTTCATCAAATTAAATTTCAATTTTTCAAGCATTAAATTTTGAAGACTCAATCAAAAGAAAATTTGTGTGATAATAGCTAAGAAGCACAATTAACAAGTTGTGTATGGTGATCACAATTTTTTTATCATAACAGTACACTTTTTTAATTTAATTGAAATTTGAAAATTGATAATCAAAAACAAAAGTAAAAAGTACCCCCTCCTTGTTTTTTAATAATAATTTTTTAAACTTAATTAATCAATTATTGTCTCATAAACTATAAACGAAATCAATTTTTTGATTGGATGAGAATGAATAAAGAAATTAAACCGTGATTTATAATGCATATGAAATTAAAGAATAAAAATAAAAAAGAGAAACTACATTAAACATTTTGATATGAACTCCCAAAATATTAAAAATAAAAATCTAAAAGTAACATTTATCAACTGCACCAAACAGAACCATCATGACTTAGAACATAATTTGAATCATCAAATTAGAGAACCAACGTTTTGTTTTTGTGGGTCTTCAACTTTTTGGCCCTTTCAGCATGGCAATCAAGTGCAGCACCTATTCTTATATCAGTCTAACATCTACTCATAGTATGGACATAAAATTACCACACTTGAAATTAGAAACCACTTATAGCATTAATATGAGGAATGTTTGCCTTCTAACAGAATCTTGGATTAAACAACCGCAACACCACCGACATTGGACAAGTTCAAGTTCGATACCAGTTTTCAGTTATCTGCATAAAAGGAAATATAACGCAAAATCTTTCAGTATCATCCAAACAGGGACGAAACAGCCGCCCTTTTTTTTTTTAACCAACTTGAATCCGGATTAGAGATATACAATACAACAGTAGAAGGTCATTGAGCTTCAGCAATGCCTACATAACTAGGAAGAATAACCTCAAGTCATATCTAAAAAAAGATCCCTGGAGAAGAAAAGAAGGAAGCATTACTTGAAGTTCTACCTCCTACCCAGATCAAGTAAGCATTCAATTTATCGGACCTGATGATGGTAGAAAATCTTCCAACTGTAGATTGGAACTCGTGCAGATATCATTCAAGGTTGATTCTCCTTTGTCTGACCTTATTGTGTGAAATGCACTTTGAAGAACTTCATACCCTAGCCCGATTTGTAGAAGCCGACCAGGTTCCTCACCTCCTTGTCGTATTAGCTGCCCAATATCTCTCATAGAAATGACATTTTCAACGATGGTTCTAGCAATGACACAGCCAAGAAATTCAGCTGCTTTTGGTGCATCAGTTATGCTATCCTCCAAAGTAGCCAGAACCAATTCAATCCTGGTCAGGTAACATGCAATTAGGTCAGCAACAAACAGGAACAATAGTCTATTAAGCTAAACAACCTTAAAAGGAGGGAAAAAAAATGTTCAACGTCAACCAAACAAAAATAGTCATTTTCAAACTACAATACAAGTCGGGTTCTTTACCCCTCCATGAGCTGAACAGGACTTATTAGCATGCTGTCCCTAGACTTTGTGAGATTGACAAGAAGCCCAGCCAAAAGATCCCTGTCCCTATCCTTCCTCTCAAACGAGTCATTGACCCATATAGATATCATTGATGGATAAAAGCTTGGGGAGTTCAATTCTCTAATACATAAAGCAACTTCTTTCTCATCCGCCGCACTGCAAATAGGAGATCATTAGCATGAAAACAAAAATGTTGGCATTACATGAATCAGGTGAACAGAAACTATGACAGATAACAGCCCAAGAAAGCCCTATAATACAAGTAGATAAGATAATAGTAAAATAGAAGTACAACTTGCCATGGACAAGGAAAAAAAATACCTGTAAAATTCTCGAATTGCTGCCATGGACATATCTCTAAGACGTTCTTCAGGCCACACCTTTCCTGAAGAAACAATTGGTGTAGCAGAAGATTTCACATGTGTAGCAGCAGGTGAACCAGCCATTGAACTACCAAAAGAACGATCAGCATTGTTTAGGCCTCTGTCCCCATAACGAACACTATGTTCCTGAGGATTTAAGTTGTTATAAGCAGCTGGTCGCGTGAACCTCTCTTGGACATATCTTGTCATTGGTTCTTGCCTTGAGTTAGAGGGCATCCACTCTGAAGCAGAACTGTACCCATTTGGACCAGCATGAATTCTTCGGGATTCTCCAGGACCTGTAGATATATCTGCCAGAGGAGCACTTGAAAGTATGGCTGGTCCTCTCATAGACATTCCCCTTGCAAGACCACCTTGGGGACCAAGTGTAATCGCATTATCATCAACAGGCCTGTGTGACAAGGGAACCGACAGAGTCCTATTCTCATTAGGGTGTCTGTCCTCAAATCGGATACCTTGAGTGCCAAATCCACGAAGTTGTGGTGGCACTCCGCGGAAAGTACCTTGTGGGGTATTTGGAGGTGAAAACATAGTTGACGGCCGAGGACCAAAATCTGAAGGTTGCCCCCTTCTTGCAGAAGAACTAATGCTTGAACTGCGAGTTAGCCTATTAACCTGTTGTCGTTCTTGAGCGGCATCCCTGTGTACTTCCTCAATTTTTTTAGGGCCATCAACTTTCCTCCTCTGCTGCCACTTATTCTTCCTCAGATCAATTGAATCCTTCAACATGAACCTCACCCTAGAAGACAATTTCATGTTAGTTGATAAATTCGTCATCCTTTCAAAATACGCATCCATATGCTCCTTGGCTTTTGGATGATCTATCATCTCTCCTATTGTGCTCATTAGCTTGCACAAAGCTTCAATATCTTCCTCTTCTGGATCTGGATACTGACCCAGCAATTTTTTTATACACTCGTGCATTATTCTCTCCGTTAACATCCTCTTCTTGTACAGTTCCCCAATCAGTCTAATATTCCCTAACATCCGTCTTCGAGCCTGGACCCTCTTCTCCTCTCTTTCTACTGCAGACTGCTTCACCTTTCCATCCCCATCCACTTTGTCAGCCTCTGCTTGTTCTCTTTCACCTCTCTCAAACTCCTCTTGGCATTTATTCAAAAGCAATCTCTTAAAGGTGATTTTCTCGTTGTCCTCAACAAAATCAGGCAGTTCACCAGCAAGATCATGACAAAAATTTGCATACATCTCACAGAATGTTGGTTCCATAAGAGCTTTATCAAATATCTGTGAAATGACACCAGTAAGAGTGACTGCATTGTCAATATTAACCTCCTTCACTTGCTCAAATAGCCTGTCAAAGTTTTGAGGGGTTAGTTTGTTGAGGATAGCTTTCAATTGCCTCTGTTTTGCCGCTTCAGCGTCGGTCACTTTGCCCACTTCATATTTATTTGCAGCTTTGTGAATAACCTGCATTGGAGACTGAGGAGAAGGAATCAGACCCTTCTGGAAACCAGAAGCACGTTGCCACCTGTCAGCATCAGGGCCATTGCGTTGAATACCTCCATAAGATTCCAGGGGAAGCAAAGGACCAGACTGAAGCCCAACAATATACTGACCAGGTATCTGCCCACGTAGGTTCCTCATATTGCCATGGGTTCCCCCTTGGCCGAGCCGAAAACCTACAGTATTTCCCCCCTGACCCACATCAACATGATGGTCCTGATTAAATGGAAACGGAACAGGCGACTTAAACCACCGGTCATCATCTACCATTCCAGCCCCACGGAAGTCAGGCCTAGACATTGCAATGGGTCTATTAATAACTCTTCCAGGACTTGGAGGTGGATTACGTTCAACACTTTTTGAGATGCTAGCTTTACTACCCATCAGAGCCTCCACCATATCACAAGCAATGTCAAAACCAGCAGGAAGATCAGCGCATTGGTCTTTAAGTGTCAGGAGGAAATCTCTAGAATACTTCTTGCAAGCAGCTCCATCTTCCTCATGATGTCTCAATCCACCATTAATCTCTTCTATCTTATCAGAATTTTCTAGTTTTGGAGCATCAGCAGCATCTTCCCAGTCATCTGGTTCAACTATACTCTTCTCATCTTCTTTGCTTGCAATATCCTCTTCATTAGAACCTGAGTGTGGCTGCCTCGTACTAATGCCAGAATTGCCGTCAACACTTTCTGAAGAAACAGAAGGCTGTGGCTTCTCCTCTGGACCCTTATATGCCATATAAAGATCTGAGGTTGTCCCGGCTAACTCTGCTTTCTGAAGGAATTCTTTTCTCTTTTTCTTGGCCTTAGCAGTGGTACTTTTCACCTTATTCAGTTCCGTGGTGTGCTTATTATCATTCAATCCTGATGATGAAAACTGAACCAAGTCATCACTTACTTCCTCAGAAACTTTCTCCTCAACCTTCAAAACTGCATCGGACACTGAAGGTATTGGAACATGAGCAGTATCCTCATGAGCCAACCCAGATTCCAAAAGGGAAGCTTCTTGGCCATCCATGAGCCCACTTTCACCTTTTGAGCCCCGCAAAGTTGAAGTTCTAAGTTCACTAGAAGATGAAACAATAAAGTGAGAGCCAACATTAGAATCACTGCCGTTTGCAAAAGCAGTAGACCTCTCGATGTTATTGTCTGTTTTCTCGTTTACTATGCTACCACAACCTGATGCTCCTTCCAACATATTCTGTTCAGTTTCCACGGTCCCATGCTTGTTGCAGAAGACTGATGGTGTAATGTCCACGTTCTTGCAGTCAGCACTGGTATTTGAAGACAAAACTGAAGGAATATTGACCTTATCATCGTTATAATTATTATCTAATTGAGGATACTCAGACTGTTCAGTTTTCATATGTTCTGCTAATCCTGTATTTTCATTTTTCAGTTGAATGTCCAATGAAGTGCAATTGTCCTGTTTTGCACTACTAACACCATTAAACTCATCAAAAACAATTTCCACGCTTGACTTGTTTGATGTTTCACAAACGCAGCCCTCTCCAACAGGAACACATGCAACACCACCAGGCAAGGCTTCCCCAGGGGATACAGCAACATCTCGACAAGTTTCTGATGAAGCAGGAGTCGCTTCAGATTCCACAGTTTCTGGAATTCTGTTGCCTGCAGAAGTTACATGTTCTAATCCCGAAGAGGGGTCCTCTAAAACAGATGTAGATGGTTCAACTTTCTCTGAAGAAGCCAGCATATTTTCAGTGAATTTAGCCACTTCTTTGTATGCCTTCATTGCCAAATGATCAGCTGAATCTAAGGTATTTGCCTGAATGAAGGTCACATTGAAAATTATTCAATTGAAAACACCAGAAATAAACAGGCAAGAGTGTCAGTATGCTAAGAGTATAGATACCTGTTGCTGCATTTGGAAGTGGTGTTGATCTTTCTTCCAAGGCTTCTTCGACTGATCCTCCATAGAATCTATCCTTCTAACAGTTTCTGTTCTCCTGGGAGATGACAAAACTGAAATAGATTTTGACTGCTGAACAGAGATTTCCATATGAATCTTTGAGTCCCCTTGAGAATCCAATGACTGTGTTGCATTGTGAGGTCTTGATAACTTCGTTGCCTCACTCCTGTTATCAGCATTTGAGCTAACTGAAACTGAACGTGGCCCAACCGTGTCTTCATTGGAAAGAGCGGCAGGTTTTACTGCCACCTGTTCTGAGACTGAAGATGCAGCAGAGATTAAAGTCTCAGCCCCATGACCATGTTCCAAGTTTGATGAGACAGCTACCCCATGCATTGGTGGGCCAGTCTTATACGCAGGGGAGTGGTTAAGAAGGGAAGGGTTTTTAAAAGCTAAAACATGTGAACCCTGCCCACCCACAGATGCCTGAGAATTAGGAGCCATCTGGGTGGTGCTTGTTAAAGAAAGTGAAGCTGGATTTTGAAAGAACACGGAATTGGGATGAATATGAGAGAAGTAGTTGACCTGATGCGAGGGACCATAAACAACAGGCTGTGGTTGGAGGGGCATGTTAGCATGTGACCCATGGCCAAACAATCCACCATTCAAATCCGTATCAGCTCTTTTATCAAGCCTCAACTCTTCATGAGTTTTAGGATCAGTAATCTTTATGGATACACGAGGAGCACCAAGCTTTCCAGGCTGCTGTTGTGCAAAGTGGGACCCCATCCCAATGACCAAGTTGCCCATCTGGGAGCTGACCTGGTGACCAACTTGAGGGGGATAGTTCAACCCCTGACCTTGACGCATCATGCCCTGCGGCTGCAAAGGAGGGGCTTGGATACTTGGAACAAACACCTGTTGCTGTACTTGGCTAGAATGTCCAAGTATCGGCATCTGTAATGAAGTAGTTGCCATTCCTTGAGCCTGGATTTTTGGAGTGGGGACACCAAATTGTACAACCTGTGACTGCTGAAAAGGAATAGCCATAGATGCCCCAGAAACAGGAGTAGATGAACTCTTTGCACTGGTAGCACCACTGTAAGCTGGAGCTTGAGCACGAACACCCCTTTTGTCATGAGATGGATGATGAGGAACTCTACTCTTGGACTGCTCGACATCTTCCCTCGATTGTTGCCGATTAGAAATGGAAGAAGTTGGTAACAGTGGCACTGATCCAAAGGAATCATGGCGTGCCTGCAAGATGCAGAATGACTTTTCATTCATGGAATATAAATATATATATATCACAGACAGTACTATTCAGGTTTAAAATCCAAAAAAATTGCATTTCTTGTTTAAGGCAGTGGAGGAAATCTAAAAGGAACAAATTAACTTTTAAATCCACAAACAAACACTGAAACCCACAAACAAACACTGAAACTTCAATAATTACAGACTCAAAAGAATTTTGCATGCAACTAGGCAAACTAGTAATGGATAATAATCCACTCATTTCCGATAACATGATTTTGTGTATGATAGATAAATGTTGACAAATTCAACTATTTTAACGGACAATAATGCAAAATAAAAATAAAAAATAACAGTACAATAATGGCAAGAGGTCATTGCAGAGCTGATAAAAACCTGATCACGTTTCTGTTCATCTAAGTTTGGCGGAGCTGAATTGGTTCGAGCAGGTATCTACAAAAATAAAAGCAATAATGCTTTTTTAGTTGAAAAATTAACAAGCCAGAAAAGCTCAAAATGTGCATAAACATATGTTCCAGAGATAGAAGGTACACGTACCTGCAACCCACTCACTATATTTGGAGAAAAGCTCCCAAATTGAAGAGAAACTCCCTTAGAAGCGTCAGCTGGGTCAAATTAAGTGGACGAAGTATGAGTGTAAGTAAGAACGAAAGAGAACAAAAGAGCACAAAAGAAACAGGAAAATAAATCTAGCCATCCACCATAAACATGAACATTCTACAGAGGCATTTGCAGAAAAAAAGCTCCTAGAATATGAAGATGACATAAATATGACACCCATCTACATTTAGTCCAGATAGTTCATGAAAGCAATCAAGGAATACCTCTTACGGGGGTTGTGGGGGCAGCTGATTCTGAAGTTCCAGATGCGGATGCAGAATTTGGAGCACTGGAAGCAGTTTGCTGACTTCTCTGATTGTGCATATCAATAGGCTTGGCAGATGCATTTGTAAATAGAGCATTAGATGCCCCTACAAAAAATAAATAAATAAATAAATAAAGATAATACCAATCATAAATTTGACTAAATTCAATTTGAATCTCAAACTACAATATTTGCATGATAGTAAACAAATGATTGGAAATCTGACACTATTGCAAGCTTAAAAAAGAAAACAAATTGCTTCAGTTCTCGTATTCAAGTAATGACAAATATCATTATGATTCTCTAAAAAAATAAACAGAAACTTAACAAACCAATTAAGATCCCAGAATCAACCAACAACTAATGTTCATCTTATTCTAGAACAACCTACCACACATTTGACTACGTTTAGAACTTTTAGAAGCATGATAAATGTTTTATATTTCCTTCTTGTGAAAGCTTCTGGCACAATTATGACAAAAAAAATGAAAACACAAAAAGGGTGTTTTCATTCGTTTTAGAAACAAGTAAAAAAATGGCACTAGGTCCATATATTTAAAAATACAAAAGTAGGATATGCTTTCAACTCCTGTGAACAAGAGCCTGAAATTTTAGAGAACCTAAACAGAAAATGATACTCAGTCCGACGGTCAGACCAAGTCCTACTGATGTGTCTCTTCTTGATTGCTTAGTGTCTTGTGGGCTATATAGCATTAACCAATTAAAATGAAATACATCAGTCTGTATCAGTCCAACTGTCAGACTGAATAGCACTGCTCAACCCTGATACATGATACCCCCCCCCCCCCCCCCCTTCTCTTGTTCAAAGAATCCATTATCCCCTACCCCTCATCAGTTGCCTTTCTCTTTCACACCCATGCGGAGGGCTGCTGTACTGTTTCCCCTCGACAACTGTTATCTTCCCCTCAGACAAAGCCCTCTTTCTAGCATTTGCATTCAATTAACAACAAGCAATCTTATTATAATTCTGACACAGTCAGCAAACTGAAGAAATCATTAAACCCACCATAACCAATCCTTCATTTGTAATGTGCAGGCAACAAATTGTCCTTATAATTTTATAAGAAAGGTGTAACCTTACAGAAAGAGAGAGAGAGAGAGCTCTCATACCCGGTAACATAG
Source organism: Camellia granthamiana (assembly GCA_036172215.1). Taxonomy (NCBI): domain Eukaryota; kingdom Viridiplantae; phylum Streptophyta; class Magnoliopsida; order Ericales; family Theaceae; genus Camellia; species Camellia granthamiana. The sequence continues at coordinate 19,515,139 of CM069913.1, forward strand.
GTTGTGCACGGGCACCATTGTGTACAGCACTGGACTCCAAATTTGCATTTGTACCGGTAACCCTAGGCTGTGTCCCTTGTCCATTAGTCTTCTTAAAGCTGATATAACAAATAAAATTCAACAAACCCTAGTTTTTCAAGAACCATCTAGAAATTCCAAGATGTATGCAAGTGTGCACTGCAATTACCTCCTAGTCGTCGAAAATGACGAAGACTGGGAATTGGCAGAAGCAGGTGGAAGGCCCGTCCCACCGCCCCCCTTTCCTACACCACCTGACGAGACCCTTTGGTGAGCTGAGATTCCGGGTCGAGCAGGTCTCCTGTAGTGTGACTCTTTCCTTTCAGCCCTAGACTGGTTGAGGGACATATATAATTTATAACCTAAACTCTCAGTTCTTCAATCTTCTGCAAATGACCATTTTAACAACAGAAAAATCAAAACCCATCAAATGATTATTCACAAGAAAGACAGAGAAACCAATCAATCGAACAAACATGAACTGAACTCAACAACTACTACATAAGTGACACATGAAATATATGATTTATATCCTAAACCCTCAGCTCTTCAATCTTCTGCAAATGACCCATATTAACAACAGAAAAATCCAAACCCATCAAACGATCATTCACAAGAAAGACATAGAAATCAATCAATCGAACAAACAAACAAAAACAAACTGAACTCAACAAGCACTACATGTGTAGGTCAACAAACATTCAAAAGATCGACAAATGTGGTTCAAAGGGTCCAGCAATTTTACCTATAGAGAGAAGGGGAGAGAAGGGAATTAGGGTTTTAAATTTGACAAGGCAAAATGGGGAGTAGTGATGGGAACCATGACGAAGCCAAGAGAGAGATTTTTTGGGGTCTAAGGCGAACCATTGAAATGGGGGCCCTTTATATATAATGGCAACGAAATGAAAAGTACTTATATTACTAAAATTAAATAATTTTTTCTACATTTTGCTTCTTTTTCCTTTTATCACATCAAGAACTCTACTTTCCAGAAACCATGATTGTAAAATCAATCCGAACCAAAGAGAAACTCAACCCACATAGATTATCAAAAACTAAACAGAAATTCAACCCACAATCCAAAAAACAGCCACAGAATTGTCGAATAATTTAAGAGAATATCTGATCCAAGAAAAACAAAAACACGACAAAGTTAAAAACAAAATTATCTCACAAAAATTAGATTTAAAAAACAGGGCAATGAAATTGGATCAAAATTACGCAAATCCTCAAATCAATAAAAGCAATGCAATCAATAATGAAGTTCTCAAATCAAACAAAAGCAGGGAATTTAAAACAGTAATTAGGGCACAGAAATTAGATTTAGAGCGCACAGAGAGAGAGAGAGAGAGAGAGAGAGAGAGAGAGGAGTAACCGTCGGTGATTCGATGATTCGAAATCACCGATCGCTTCGTGGCCCTAAGAATTTGAATTCGCCGTTTTGCTTCGTCGCCGTTTGCTTACAGTAAAGAGTTACAAAATGGAGGAGGAATACAGAATGCATTAATCTTTTAAGTATAGAGTTTTGTTATTTACAAAATTTTACCCTATATATTTTTTAATTTAATTTAGAACCCCCATTTTTTAGGCCTTTTGTCTTGACTGTTTTGAAATTAAAAATAAAAATAAAAAAGAAGAAAATTTGGGCTGGGCTACCTAGTGGTTGTTTGGGATTTGTCTTTTTAATTTTAGATGATTTTTTTTATTTTATTTTAGACTTTTAAATTTTATTCAACTAGATGTATCTAATAATTTTTTAAAAATACAAAAAAGTCAAAAAAAAATATATGTATAGTTTAATTTTTTTGGCTTGTTTTTTATTTTTTATTTTAATTCTTTTTTTAAGAAATGTATATTTTTTATGAAAAAAACTATTATAAAATATAAATATATATATGATTTTTTTATGTTATCCCTAAAACACCCTCAAATTTGTCTTCTATGCAAAATGACATTATTTTCTCTCTTCTTTCTTCAATTCAAAATTAAAATAGGTAATTATAAAAGAAATTAAAAAAATTAAAATAAATCAATAAAGCGAGACATGTACTGATAGGAGTGAGTACGGTTTGGATTAATTCGATCTATGAATAAATTAATAACCAAATCATTATTTATAGTTGCATGAAATTTGAAAACAAATTAAATTATGAAAAATTTAGAATCAAACTATACCGAACCAATAAAATGTAATTCAATTCGGTTTAAAACTATGGTTTTAAAAACCTCATCATCAATCATAATGTGGTCGCGAAATATCGTTCACAACTTAAAAGAATTGTTTAGATGATTATTTAACCATCCATTTCATATCTCACCACCCTCTGAGACTATTAATCCAGACCATAAAATTTATTAATAACACATCAGATTATATATTTTGTTGAATAATTAGCCAAATCCAAAGTCACTTCTGCTCAAACAAATACGGCCAGCTAACAAACTTTTCATGGTAAAACCAAATGGAGCATTTTTTCCAAACAGGTGAGGACATTACATTCTTGGGACACAATCTGAATCATCAAAATACAGAGAATCAACTGTTTTTTTCTTGGTGGGTCTTGAACATTCGTAGATCAAACACACCAAATAATTCCAAACCCTGTGAACATATAAATGATTGCCATCAAATTTAACACCACCACTCAGAGATTAGAAACTTTGATAACAGTTTTCAGTGTAAGACTATCTGCAAAAATGAAGACACCACAAGAAATATAATACAAATCTTTCAGTATTCATCAAACCACATCAACTATTAGTTAAGCAAGCCAAACAGGAAAGAAATAACCCCTTTTTTTTTTTTCTTTCTAACCAATTTGAACCCGAATGTACAATAACACACAGTAAAAAGGTCATCGAGCTTCAGCAATGCCTGTATAACTAAGAAGAATAACCTTAAAAAACATACCTAAAAAATTATCCACACCTACCACCCCGATGAAGAAAAGAAATATTTCCTTGTACTTGAATTTCTACCTCTACGGATCAAGTTTAAGCATTCAATTTATAGGGCGAAAATCTTCCAACCGAAGATTGGAACTCATGCAGATCTCATTCAAGGTTGATTCTCCTTTATCTAACCGTATCATGTGAAATGCACTTTGAAGAACTTCATACCCAAGCCCAATTTGTAGAAGCCGACCAGGGTACTCGCCTCCTTGTTGTATTAGTCGTCCAATCTCTCGCAAAGAAATGACTTTTTCGATGATAGTTCTAGCAATGATACAGCCAAGAAATTCTGCTGCTTTTGGTGCATCAGTTACGGTATCCTCCAAAGTAGCCAGAACCAATTCAATCCTGGCCAGGTAAAGTGCAATTTGGGTCAGTGACAAACAGTAAGAATAGTCTTGAAACTAAATAACGACATAAAAAACTCAATAATGCTAGAAACACTAACGGATGTACCAACAAACATATCAAAGAGAGTGTGTGGGATTGGCTTTTTAGGAGCTTTCTTGACTTTTTTGTACAATTTAAAAAAGCTTATGCATTTAGAAAGTCGAGTGGCTTTTTGCTTTTCGTGAGTGAAAAAGTAGAATGGCTTTTTGACTTTTTTAACCAATGACAATCAGCCATTCAGTTTTTTGACTTATTTAGCCAAATAAGCCAATAAGCCACCCTCGCCCCAAACAACACAAGACGACATGCATGTGAAATCCATCACTTGACGTGGGATCCGCTTAGGCCTCGTTTGTAAATAGGATATTTTAGTAATTTTTTGACTTTTTAAGAAAAGATGTGCAAAAATGTAGAGAGAGTGATGTGACAATTTATAGTGACTTTTTGGCTAACATTATCGGTACACTAGTTAATGTTTCTAACATTATTGCAAAAAAAATTGTGATGACATGAACAGAAAAAAATGTTGTTTGGAACCAGTTGAATGCCAATCGAACAAAAATAGCAATTGTCAAACAACAAATAGATCTGATTATTTACCCCTCCGTGAGTTGAACGGAAGTTAGCATTCCATCCCGAGACTTTGTAAGATTAATGAGAAGCCTGGCCAAAAGATCCCTGTCTCTATCCTTCCTCTCTAAGGAGTCATTGACCCATATAGATATCATTGATGGATAGAAGCTTGGGGAGTTCAAGTCTCTAATACATAAAGCAACTTCTTTCTCATCTCTTACACTGCAAATAGGAGATCATTGATGTTTAGCATGAATTCAAAAAAATTGGCATTTACAGGAATCAGATGAGCAGAAACTACTTTAACATTGGAAATTCTTTTTCTTTCAAATAAAGAACCAAGAATAAAAATGGAAGGGGGGGGGGGGGGGGGGGGGGGGGGGGGGGGGGTGGGGAATATTGCATAAACGAAAGATAGTGTCACAACAGACATCAATGCCTTCAACTATTCCAGTCCTCGATAATTTTCCATTTTAATTTTTCATAAGTAATGCAAATTATATTTAAAAGCTTCAAGGGGGATGCAACCCATGATAAACTATACAAGCAAACAAAATAAGGCCTACACACTCAAAAGACCGATAGCAACTTAAGAATAAACGGAATCTACAAAATCAACAATATGATCTAAGTTAGGCATGACTCTCCCTGAAAACTATACAAAATGACCAAAAAAAGTACTTTTATGCCTATGCAAAGGATCCTCAACTCCTTGAAAGGTTCTCATGTTTCACTCTCCCCAAACAAGCCACATCAAGCATAAAAGGGCTAGCTATGTATACTTACTCAACAAAAAACCACAGCCTAAGTAATGAAAATAAAAATTACTCAAGCATGTATTGTATAGGAGATCATTTTATTGAGAGAATCATTAAGTCATAGAGGCCTTTCTCTTATGACAAAAAATCTACCAACATAAATTCCCAACCAAGCCCTCAGATTTTGTGTCCGATTGTGAACATTCCCTTTTCTACTATGAATACAAACATGCATAATATCAGACATTTCGAGGACACTTCGCTGAACCTTCCGAACACGATCTATATGATGAATCTCTTATAGTAATAATGTCTTGCATTCGTCAAAATGTAACTTGCACACTCTAAATATGTTTTGAAACATTTATAAAACAATGAACACATTATGTGTATTTCAATGTTCTACAATTGTCTTGCAATCTTTAGAAAGAAATAGTTACATATTGTTGATGAATACATTATGTGATGGGTCAGGGTCATATAAGGTGCCACATTAGATGATATACAAATATGATATCCCAATGTGGTCACCACAGTATCACTCACAAGAAAAAGACCCAAAGAAAGGCTCTAGTTAAAACAAATTTCTATTGACAAAACTAACACCAAAAAAAGACCCGTGTTACTATCTATTTATTTTTTAATCAGTTTGAAACCATATTTTTAATTGTGTTCATTGAGTTTAATTATTGTTGAATTTTGATTTTAATTGTGTTGAATTGAATTTATTTGTTGTTTTGCAATTTGCTAAATTTTGTTTAGGCTAGTTGTTTGTTAGACATTAGGAACACAATTTTGTTCAAGACAAAAATGAATTATATTGAAATAATAAATACTTAAAGATAAAGAAGGCCTCCTATTTAAATTTCGCATTACGGCTCCTCAAGGGTTGGGCAGGCCCTGGTAAGGTGTCTTGGTTGGTGTAGGAGAAAGGTTGGCTTGTGATGGTGTCTTAGAGATCATCCACATATCCACAGCAAGAAACATTACCCAAAAATTCCCAAGTTCACATAACAAAATTAGTACTGACCCATATATAAGAAACATGCCGCCCAAAAAAACCCAAGCTTGTATAAGCATAATTACTTCATAGCAAACTATAATATAATAGGAAAATAGAAGCACAGACAAGGTTAAGAATTACCTATAAAATTCTCGAATTGCTGCCATGGACATGTCTCTAAGACGTTCTTCAGGCCATACCGTTCCTGAAGAAACAACTGGTGTAGCAGAAGATTTCACATGTGTAGCAGCTGAACCAGCCATTGATCTATCAAAAGAACAATCTGCATTGTTTAGGTCTCTGTCCCCATAATAAACACCATGTTCCTGAGAATTTGAATGGTCATAAGCAGGTGATCGCATGAACCTCTCTTGGACATTTCTTGTCATTGGTTCTTGCCTCGAGTTATTGAGCATCCACTCTGTAGCAGAACTGTACCCATTTGGCCCAGCACGAATTCTTCTGGATTCTCCAGGACCTGTAGATACATCTGCCAGGGGAGCACCTGAAAGTATGGCTGGTCCTCTCATAGACATTCCCCTGGCAAGACCACCTTGGGGACCAAGTGTAATCACATTATCATCAACAGGCCTGTGTGAAAAGGGAACCGACAGAGTCCTATTCTCGTAAGGGTGTCTGTCCTCAAATCGAATACCCTGAGTACCAAATCCACGAAGTTGTGGTGGCACTCCGCGGAAAGCACCTTGCGGGGTAGTTGGAGGAGAAAACATAATTGATGCCCGAGGACCAAAATCTGAAGGCTGCCCCCTTCTTGAAGAAGAACTAATGCTTGAACTGCGAGCCAGTCTATTAACCTGTTGTCGTTCTTGAGCGGCATCTCTATGTACTTCCTCAATTTTTTTAGGGCCATCAACTTTCCTCCTCTGCTGCCACTTATTCTTCCTCAGGTCAATTGAATCCTTCAACATGAACCTCACCCTAGAAGATAATTTCATGTTAGTTGATAAATTCGTCATCGTTTCAAAATACACATCCATATGTTCCTTGGCTTTTGGATGATCTATCATCTCTCCTATTGTGCTCATTAGCTTGCACAAAGCTTCAATATCTTCCTCTTCTGGATTTGGATACTGACCCAGCAATTTTTGTATGCACTCGTGCATTATTCTCTCCGTTAACATCCTCTTCTTGTACAGTTCCCCAATCAGTCTAATATTCCCTAACATCCGTCTTCGAGCCTGGACCCTCTTCTCCTCTCCTTCTACTGCAGACTGCTTCACCTTTCCATCCCCGTCCACTTTGTCAGCTTCTGCTTGTTCTCTTTCACCTCTCTCAAACTCCTCTTGGCATTTATTCAAAAGCAATCTCTTAAAGGTGATTTTCTCGTTGTCCTCAACAAAATCAGGCAGTTCACCAGCAAGATCATGACAAAAATTTGCATACATCTCACAGAATGTTGGTTCCATAAGAGCTTTATCAAATATCTGTGAAATGACACCAGTAAGAGTGACTGCATTGTCAATATTAACCTCCTTCACTTGCTCAAATAGCCTGTCAAAGTTTTGAGGGGTTAGTTTGTTGAGGATAGCTTTCAATTGCCTCTGTTTTGCCGCTTCAGCGTCAGTCACTTTGCCCACTTCATATTTATTTGCAGCTTTGTGAATAACCTGCATTGGAGACTGAGGAGAAGGAATCAGACCCTTCTGGAAACCAGAAGCACGTTGCCACCTGTCAGCATCAGGGCCATTACGTTGAATACCTCCATGAGATTCCAGGGGAAGCAAAGGACCAGACTGAAGCCCAACAATATACTGACCAGGTGTCTGCCCACGTAGGTTCCTCATAATGCCATGGGATCCCCCTTGGCCAAGCCGAAAACCTACAGTATTGCCCACTTGACCCATATCAACATGATGGTCCTGATTAAATGGAAACGGAATGGGTGACTTCAGCCACCTGTCATCATTTACCATTCCAGCCCCACGGAAGTCAGGCCTGGACACCACAATGGGTCTATCAATAACTCTTCCAGAACTTGGAGGTGGATTACGTTCAGCACTTTTTGAGATACTGAGTTTACTACCCATAAGAGCCTCCACCATATCATAAGCAATGTCAAAACCAGCAGGAAGATCAACACATCCGTCTTTAAGTGTCAGGAGAAAATCTCTAGAATACTTCTTGCAAGCAGCTCCATCATCCTCATGATGTGTCAATCCACCATTTGTCTCTTCTACCTTGTCAGAATTTTCTAGTTTTGCCAATGACATATCAGCAGCATCTTCCCAGTCATCTGGTTCAGCTATACTCTTCACATGTTCCTTGCATGCAATATCCTCTTCATTAGAACCTGAGTGTGGCTCCCTCATACTAATGCTAGGATTGCTGTCAACACTTTCTGAAGAAACAGAAGGCTGTGGCTTCTCCTCTGGACCCTTATATGCCATATAAAGATCAGAGGTTGTCCCAGCTAAATCTGCTTTCTGACAGATTTCTTTTCTCGTTTTCTTGACCTTAGCAGTGGTACTTTTCATCTTATTCAGTTCCACGGTGTGCTTATTATCCTTCCATCCTGTTGATGGAAACTGAACCAAGTCACCATTTTCTTCCTCAGAAACTTTCAAAATAGAATCTGAGACTGACGGAATTGGAATGTGAGCAGTATCATCACGTGCCAACCCAGATTCCAAAAGGGAAGCTTCTCGGCCATCCATGAACCCACTCTTACCTATTGTGCCCTCCGAAGTTGAAGGTGTAACTTCACTAGAAGATGAAACAATAATGTGAGCGCCAACATCAGAATCACAGCAGTCTGCAAAAGCAGTAGACCTCCCTGTGTTATTGTCTGTTTTCTCATTTACTATGCTACCACACCCCAACGCTCCTTCCAATATATTCTGTTCAGTTTCCACGGGCCCAAGCTTGTTGCAGAAGGCTGATTGTGTAATGTCCAAGTTCTTGCAGTGATCACTGGTATTTGAAGGCAAAACTGCAGTAATATTGACCCTATCATCACTATAGTTATTATCTAGTTGAGGATGCTTAGACTCTTCAGTTTTCATCTGTTCTGCTAATCCCGTATTTTCATTTTTCAGTTGAATGTCCAATGAAGTACAATCATCCTGTTTTGCACTACTAACACCATTAAGCTCATCAAAAACAATTTCCCCGCTTGACTTGTTTGATGTTTCGCAAACGCAGCCCTCCACAACTTGAACACTATCAGTCCCTTCTACTGAAGCAACAGAAACACATGCAACACCACCAGGCAAGGCTTCCCCAGTGGATACAGCAACATCTTGAAAAGTTTCTGATGAAGCACGAGTCGCTTCAGATTCCACAGTCTCTGAAATTTTGTTGCTGGCAGAAGTTATATGTTCTAATCCCGACAAAGGGTCCGCTAAAACAGAAGCAGATGGTTCAACTTTCTCTGAAAGAGCCTGCTTATTTTCAGTACATTTAGCCACTTCTTTGTATGCCTTCATAGCCGAACAATCAGCTGAATCTGAGATATCTGCCTGTATCAAGGTAGCATTGAAAAGTATTCAATTGCAAACACCAGAATTAAACATGCAGGAGTGTCAGTATGCTTAAGAGTATAGATACCTGTTGCTGCATTTGGAAGTGGTGTTGATCTTTCTTCTGAGGCGGTTTCAACTGATCCTCTATAGAATCTACCCTTCTAACAGTTTCTGTTCTCCCGGGAGATGATGGAACTGAAATAGATTTAGACTGTTGAACAGAGATTTCCAGATGAATCTTTGAGTCCCCTTGAGAATGCAATGACTGTGTTGCCATGTGAGATCTCAATAACGTCATCACCTCACTCGTGTTATCAGCATTTGAGCTAACTAAAACTGGAGCTGGCACAACCCTGTCTTCAAGGGAACCAGCAGCAGGTTTTACTGCCACCTGTTCTGAGACTGAAGATGCAGCAGAAATTAATGTCTCAGCCCTGCGACCAGGTTCCAAGTTCGATGAGACAGCCATCCCATGCATTGGTGGGCCAGTCTTATAAGCAGAGGAATGATTAAGAAGGGAAGGGTTTTTAAAAGCTAAAACATGTGAACCCTGCCCACCCACATAACTAATCACCGATGCCTGAGAATTAGGAGCCATCTGGGTGGTGCTTGTTAAAGAAAGTGAAGCTGGATTTTGAAAGAACACAGAATTGGGATGAATATGAGAAAAGTAGTTGACCTGATGCGAGGGACCATAAACAATAGGCTGTGGTTGGAGGGGCATGTTAGGATGTGACCCTTGGCCAGACAATCCACCATCCAAATCTGTATCAGCCCTTTTATCAAGTCTCAACTCTTCATGAGTTTTAGGATCAGTAATCTTTATGGATATGCGAGGAGCACCAAGCTTTCTAGGCTGCTGCTGTGCAAAGTGGGACCCCATCCCAATGACCAAGTCGCCCATCTGGGAGCTGATCTGGTGACCAACTTGAGGGGGAAAGTTCAACCCCTGACCTTGATGCATCATGCCCTGTGGCTGCAAAGGAGGGGCTTGGAAACTTGGAACAAACACCTGTTGCTGCATTGACATCTGTAGTGAAGTAGTTGCCGTTCCCTGAGCCTGGATTTGTGAAGCGGGGACACCAAATTGTACAACCCGTGACTGATGAAATGGAATAGCCATAGATGCCCCAGAAAGAGGAGTAGATGAATTCTTTGCACTGGTAGCACCACTGTAAGCCGAAGCTTGGGCACGAACACCCCTTTTGTCAGAAGATGGAGGATGAGGAACTGTACTCTTAGACTGCTCGACCTCTTCCCTCGGTTGTTGCCGATTAGAAATGGAAGTTGGTAACAGTGGGTCTGATCTAAAGGAATCATGGCGTGCCTGCAAGATGCAAAATGACTTTTCATTCATGCAATATACATATCAAAGGCAGTACTTCTCAGGTTTAAAATCCGAAAATTGCATTGCCTGTTTAAGGACCCACCTTAAGGAGGGAGTGGAGAAAATATAAAAGGAACAAATTAACTTTTAAATCCACAAACAAACACTGAAACTTCAATAATTACAAACTCAAAAGAATTGTGCAAGTAACTAGACAAACTAGTAATGGGTAATAATCCAATCATTTCTGATGACATGTTTTTTTGTATGTTAGCTAAATGCTAACAAATTCAATTTAAAGCCAAAATGACAGAATTAAATGAACATGTCATGGTAATTTTTGTTCAATAGTACAATAGTCTGACTGACTAAACAATTTATTTATCTCACATCAGGTCAACCAAGCATGATATGCATCAGCCTTCAGTGATAAAGTAACACTTCTTGAAAACTATCATCCAATGGGACCACATATCTAATTTTATCATCAGAGTAGAAACTAATGGACAAGGTTCAGACATGAATTTAGGTTCACAGGGGATCTGACCAGGAATTTTACGTGCCGACTTTCAGGCTACTTAAACACACAATCCGCCTACTTCTCTGGGCTTAGGACCGGTTGTGTAAAAACTAAACACTAAGCACAACCCAGGCAAAGTTCTGGCATATAAACATACTAGAAAATGTCAACCATTAGGGGTCATTGCAGAGCTGATAAAAACCTGATCACATTTCTGTTCATGCAAGTTTGGAGGAGCTGAACTGGTTCGAGCAGGTATCTACAAAAATTTTAAAAATAATGTTTTTTTTCCTTGAACAATTAACAAGCCAGAAAAGCTCGAAATGTTCATAACATAGGTTCTAGATATAGAGGGTACACTTACCTGCATTCCACTCACTATATTTGGTGAAAAGCTCCCAAATTGAAGAGAAACTCCCCTAGATGTGTCAGCTGGGTCAAATTAAGTGGACAAAGTATGAGTGTAAGTAAGAACGAAATTGAACAAAAGAGCAGAAAAGAAATCAGGAAAATAAATGTAGCCGTCCACCATAAACATTAACATTCTACAAAGGCATTTGCTGAAAAAAGCACCCAATATATGAAGATGGCATAAATATCATATGACACCCATCTACATTCAGTGCAGGTAGTTCATGACAGCAAGCAAGGATACCTCTTACGGGGGTTGTGGGGGCAGTTGATTCTGAAGTTCCAAATGCAGATGCAGAAGTTGGAGCACTGGAAGCAGTTTGATGACTTCTCTGATTATGCATATCAGTAGATTTGGCAGATGCATCTGTAAACAGAGCATTAGATGCCCCTACAAAAAAAATAAATAAATAAAGCTTATACCAATCATAAATTTGACTAAATTCATTTTGAATCTCAAATACAATATTTGCATGTATACGCATAATTGGAAATCTGACACACTTTATTGAAAGCTTAAAAATGAAAACAAATTGTTGCAGCTCTTGTATTCAAGCAATGACAAATATCATTATGATTCCCAAAACAAAATAACAAACCAATTAAGATCCCAGAATCAACCAACAACAAATGTTCATCTTATTCTACAACAAACAACATGGCACACATTTGACTATGTTTAGGATTTTTAGAAACGTGATAAATGTTTTCTATTTCCATTTTGTGAAAACTGCTAGCACAAATATGACAAAAAAATGAAAGCACAAATATGACAAAAAAATGAAAACACAAAAAGGGTGTTTTCACTAGTTTTAAAAACAAGTAAAAAATAGCACTGGGTCCATATATTTAAAAATATGGGAGTATGATATGCTTTCAACTCCTGTGAACAGAAAAGAAAGCCTGAAATTTTAGAGAACCTAAATTGTTAAACCCCTAATAGAAAATGATACTCAGTCTGACAAAGTCCCACTGATGTTTCACTTCTTGATTGCTTAGTGTCATGTGAGCTCTATAGCACTAACCAATTGAAACGAAATGCATCAGTCTGATACATGATCCCCGCTTCTCCCTCTCTCAGAGAATCCATTATCTTGCCTTTCTCTTTCACACCCATGCGGAGAGCTGCTGTCCTGTTTCCCCTCAACAACTGTTGTCTTCCCCTCAGGTAAAGGCCTCTCTCTCTCTCTCTCTCTCTCTCTCTCTCTCTCTCTCTCACACACACACACACACACATGTTTATTCTTTTTTGTTTTCGAAGGAAAGAAAACTAGAAACATTACTGAACATAACCTTAAGTTTTCATCTCAACCAGCACCCAATGTTCCAATAAGTTAAAATGAATTAATAAAATACATCAAATTGCATCCTGCCAGAAAGCAACAAGTAGTATTTGATTTAATTCCCCAACCAACACGCAGATATGGTTGGTGTGATTCAAAACAAATAACCAAACAAGTACATATTGAGATCATAACAAAGTTTTAAAACATGAACCCAAAAAAAAAAAACCCAACTCTTTGCATTCGCATTCAATTAACAACCAATGTTATTACAGTTCTGACACATGGTCAGAAAAATGAAGAAATCATTAAACCCATAACTAAAAGTACCCAATTTTTCAATTGTTATGCTCAGGCAACACAACATCCTCATAATTCTATAAGAAAGATAACTGAGAGAGAGAGAGTGAGAGACGTCATCATACCCTGTAATGAGGGTTGTGCACGGGCACCATTGTGCACAGCACTGGACTCTGAATTTGCACTCGTAACAGTAACCCTTGACTGTGCCCATTGTCCATTAGACTTCTTCAAGCTGATAAAAACAAATAAAATTAAAAACCCAAAACAAACAAACCCTAGTTTTCCAAGAGCCATCAAGAAATTCCGAGATGTATGTAGGTTTGCAACGCAATTACCTCCGATTCGTTGAAGATTGGGAATTGGCAGAAGCAGGTGGAAGGCCCGTCCCACCGCCGCCCTTTCCTACACCACCTGATGAGACCCTTTGGTAAACTGAGTTTCCGGGTCGACCAGGTCTCCTGTAGTGTGACTCACTCCTTTCAGCCCTAGCCTGGTTGAAGGACATATATGATTTATTACCTAAACTCTCAGTTCTTCAATCTCCTGCCAAAAAACACAGACTTGTTGAACAACAGAAAAATTGAAACCCATTACACGATTATTCACAAAAGACAGAGAAATCAATCAATCAATCCAACAAACACAAACACAAACACAAACTCAACTCAACAACCACTATGGCGGTGTTTGGGAAAGATTTTTTTTAATTTTTTTTACTAAAAGACAAATTGGTTACAAAAAAAAAAAAACAAATCCAAACAAAATATCACATCAAACTCCATAACCATTTTACTTTTTCTCTCACAAACATCACATCCAACCACAAAAAAATCCACCCATCTTCCCAAACAGAAAACAAAAAATTTCTCCACTAATATCCTACAACTAAAAAAACCCACTTTCCAAACACCCACTGTGATTCATAACCTAAACTCTCAGTTCTTCAATCCTCTGTAAATGATCCATGTCAGCAACAGAAAAAATCGAAACCCATTACAAGATTATTCACAAGAAAGACAGAGAAATCAATCAATCAATCAAACACAGACTCAACTCAACAACCAATATGATTTATAACCTAAATTCTCAGTTCTTGAATCTCTACAAATGACCAGCGTTAACAACGTAAAAATCGAAACCCATTACACGATTATTCACAAAAAAGACAGACAAATCAATCAATCAATCGAAAAAAACACAAACTCAGCTCAAAACCCACTACATGTATAGATTCACATACATTCAAAAAGATAAACAAACGTGGTTCAAAGGGTTCGACAGCTTACCTACAGAGAAAATGGGGATAGAAGGAAATTAGGGTTTTGAATTTGACAAAGCGAAATGGGAAGGAGGAGTGGCGGGAACCATGACGAATGAAGAGAGAGAAAGAATTAAGAGAGAAACAAAAACATATTAAAAACAAAAAAAAAAAACAAAAACCAATCAAGAGAGAGAAGAAGAGAGAGATCATTGGCTATATATATATATATGATTGATGATACTGTGTATTGACAAAGTAGATAACATACCTGAAAACAGTTAAAAAAGAAAAATAGTTGAATTGAACTGGTTTTTGGGCTTTTTCTTGATGTTTGAAGTTTTTCTCTCTCTCTCTAAGCAATGGTGATAGCTTTATAACTACTGCGGTGGTTTTTGTCTCTGTGCAAAGTGACGATTCCTCTCTCTCGCTCTCCTTTCTTCAATTCGAAGTTAAGCACTAAAAAAGAATGAATAACGTTATATGGTATGTTATGTGTATTAATATATGTTTTTTTTTTTTTTAAGTTATTTTTCATTTTTTAAACTTATTTTGAGGTATATTATTTTTTACTTTACAATTTTTTATATGTTTTTTTCCAAAAAAAAAAAGGTTACAAATTTAGCTTTTAACCATTTTTTCAATACAGCAATGGTAGAGGACCATAATTTTTGTGATTCAAATGGCTCGAAATTGCCAAAACGAAGTTGTTTTGAGTACAAAACAACATCAAAATTGTCAAAACGACGTCGTTTTGGCAATTTTGAGCTATTTGAGCCACAAAAATTGTGGCCCTCAAACATTTTTCTATTCAATAATGAGTAAGATCAATAATAATATCATAATATATGTCAGTATATTAATTAATACATATAACACTATCAAAAAAATAATATAATTTTAATTTTTTGAGTCATAACTATAATATATATATATATTATAATTAAATATAACTTAAGATATAATTTAAAAAAATTATAAGTCATGATTAAAAAAATTAATCATAACCAAATAAGAAAATTTAAAATTTTATAAATTATTATTAAAATATTGTCATCACTAAAAAAAAATTAATCAAAATTAAATAATAAAAAAAGATATAATTAGAGTACAGACGATGTACCATTGGTGTATATTATAACTTTCCCGAAATTAAAACAACGGTCAGAGTGAAGCTAACCGTGATTAAACAATAAATGATAGGGTAATTACACTTTGCCCTTTATTTTGGTCACTTTTTTCATTTTAGCCATTCAATTTTTTTCCCCCACTTCTGGCCTTTCATGAGTTTTTTCTAATTTATTTTTAAAATTAAACAAAAACTAACATATTTATAGTCACATAGTGTAAAAAAGTAATTGAAAACCTAAATCCCAATATAACATATTTTTATATCATGTAGTAGTTAACAATGTAGCATTTTCTGTCTAATTTTGAACAAAAATGAATTTTAAAAGAAAATTGAAAAAACTTCAAACATTAATGAGAAAAAAAATTTTAGGGCCAAATTGATAAAGTGATCAAATAGAAAAGGGGACAAAGTATAATTTACCCTTAATGATAAAATATGTAATTAAAGAAGATATCAAAAAATTGAAAAATCCTAAATAAATAAATAAATTGATGAAATGAAACATATGTTGGACGTGAAAATTTTGCAAAAATATACAGTTGAAAACTTTTATATATTTACTAAGAAGTTAGTACTTCGAATCTTTTTATGTGCCTGAATTTGATTCATTGTGTATTTATTTATTGTAAGAGATTTTTTTTGTAATAGTGTGTGTTGTATTTTATATTCATTATTATAATTTTGTGAATTTAATTTATTAGATTTTATTATAGTATCATATATGATTTATTTGTTTAAAAAAAAAAAAAAAAAACTACATTGATTGGCATTTTTTTCTATTCCTCATAATTATTATATTTATGTATTTATATTTGCCACTATGTAGTGGAAAAAGTATAATCATAATGTTGAAAAATAAAAATTAAAGGTTGTTCTGATAAGTGATCTATAAGTTGACTTTTTTATTATTACAAATAAATATGTAAAAAATACAGAGGTGATATAACTCAAATAAATTAATAAATTGATTTATAAACTTGTTCTCAAGGAAGGTCTAAATAAATAAATATTATCTGACTGTATCTATATCTTTCGTGTATATAAATGAATGATTAATATACAGAATTGGAGTTGTTGTTGCGCAGCCCGCGCAGCAGCAACTGTTGTGCGTCGAAATGGGCTCATTTTGGGACTTATTTTGATAATCCGAACTGTTCTCATTTTAGAATATATTCAGTAGAACATACTTGCAAAAAATCATGTTAATCGGACATCGTTTACCCATTCATCCACTCATATTGTATCTACAAAAATAAATAATAATTGTGATTTAAAGTATTAAATAAATATAAATGCGAGTGAATAACGATATCCGATTAACTTAATTTTTTGCAGGCATGCTTTACTTGATATATTCTAAAATATAAACAATTTAAATTATCAAAATAGGCTCCGAAATGGGCCAATTTCGATGCACAACAGCAACCCAAATCCTTGATACAGTCTTGTTTGCTAAAATTTATTTCGGGTTTTTTAAATTTAATTTTTTAAATCACATGTTGAAACAATTATACATGGAAGGGGAGAAATTGGATGAATCCCAATAATGTAAAGAGAGAGAGAAAATTGTTATGCGCAGGATATGCTTGCGTATGATTACATCATGTGGTAATAATCTCGTGGGTTATTGTTTGAGTTATCTTGGTTTGTATCCACTAATAGAACCAAAGGAATCTGAGATGGATTTACTAACTTAGAAAATTACTACAAGTGTTGAGGGTAGCATAGTATTTACAACGTCTTTTAACCTTGTTGGTTCGGATAAAATTATTAAATAACCTTGAAATATCATATAGTATATTATTTATATGAAGCTATGAATAAATAACGAATAACAAAGCATACAAGTGAGTTAATTTTTATTTCTCAAATGCTTAACAAAGTGTTCAACATTGTTTTATTTATAAATTTGTTTCGCAACATCGTTGGTTAAGAATATCACATGATATTCTAAAATTATTGAATAATTAATTATTAGATAAAAACTATTCATTTTATAGTGCTTACTATATACTAATATACTAATCAAGTTTAACTTTCATTTGATAAAAAAATCAAATAAAATTGTTCATACATAAATAACCAAGGTACTTGCACATTGATGATGGGCTATAAATAAATGATGTTCATGTAACCATAGTCTTTGGAAGTAATTTTTATAGGGCGAATTACATTAACAATTTTTATAGTTTTGAATTTGTGTCACTTTGATTCTTAATTTTTTAATTATGACATATTTGATTCAGAATTTTGAATCTTGTTTCAAATAAAGACAATTAAAGATACCATTGCTCAATTTCAATAGCAAAATCGTCAATTTGATAAAATATAAACTAATTTGACAAAAATAAATGTCAAAAAAATAGTTTTAATTTTTAAAAATTATTTCTACCCACCAAAGATAAAATTTTGTAAATTTGATAAATCTTTACACATTTATTTACTTTTTTACCAAATTAATGTTTATTATGTGTTTGGATGATAATTATGTAATGGGTGGTTGCTAGACTTTTAATGTGTAATCGATATATTTAATATATGAAACGTTTTTAATTTTTGATTTTTTGATTTAATAGATTGGTTTAATAATGATATCAAATTTGTCACCATATTTAACTTTTGAAAAAATATAAACTAATTTGATGAAAATAAAAACAACCACCCATTACATGATTATCATCCAAACATATAATAAAAATTAATTTGGTAAATAAATAAATAAATAAATGTGTAAAAGATTTATCAATTTTACATAATTTTATCATTAGTGGATAGAAATAATTTTTAAAAAAATTGACATTTATTTTTGTCAAGTTTAGTTTATATTTTATTAAATTGGCAACTTTACCTTTCAAATTGAGTAATGGTATATTTAATTGTCCTTATTTAGAATAAAATTTAAAATTTATGGTCAAATATATCATAATTAAAAAATTAGGAATTAAAATGACACAAATTACAAACTAGAGAGATTTTTAATATAATTCGTCCATTTTTACAAAGAAAGAGATATGGAAAGAGAAAAGGGCAAAGATTTTATATCAAATAACTTTAATTATTTTTACAAATAAAGATATATGGGAAGAGAAAGGGCAAAGATTTGATGTCAAATAACTTTAATTAGCTTTCAATTATTACATAATAGAATTTTAGGAGATTGTGTATGATTGTTTGAAAAATAAAGTAATACGTATCAATTAGTATATTAATTGATTATGTGACATAATTTAAAAAGTTTTTAGTATTTATAAAGTGATTAATGAATAGGGTCACTAACAACGTCATAATTAGTAATGATACACTAATTAATATACTAATTAATACATATAAGCCTACCGTTGTTTGAAAGGCGCGTAGGTGAGCATAAATTGTACATGTGAAATGCACAGCCCACTAGTGAACATTTACAATTGATAATTATTGAGTTTCCATGTATGCAAGTGGGTATTCATGGGCCTTGTCAAAACATATCTTGGCAAAATGTTACATATACATAATTTATATATAAAAAAAATATTCAGAATGTTTAACATATGGTATAAATTCATTTAAGATATTTTTAATAAAGTTCTATGCATATATATATATTTGTTAAGGCAATGAAATTTAAAATTTATATCACAAATAGACATAGATTATTTTGGAAAGATTGTTAAAAGTTGATTTTTTAACTTTTTTTTGACTTAAAAATATATATATATGTAAAAAATGTGAGAAATGGTGTGATTCAAAATGGATTAAAAGTTAAAAGATGACTTTTAACCATCTTCCTGATCAACTAAAGCCAAGTATGATTTAGCCTTTGTTTGGGAAGTGAGTTGATTTTTTAATTATTTAGCCTAGGTGAAACAGTCTGGGATGGATTTTTTAGTTTTTTTTTACTTTTGTGAGAGAAAAAGTAAAATGATTATAAATAAAGTAAAATGATTATAATTTAGATGTGACATTTTATTTTATTGACTTTTTAGTTTATTTTGTCTTTTTGTGACTATTTTAACCCCAACCTCGCATGCAACATGCTAAACATAGTCTTATTTTTATTTTATTTTTTATATTGAAGGTTGAAGATGAGGAAGAGTGAGAGTTGAACTAATTTTCCAATGAGGGCCAAGAACTATAGGACAAAAGGGGGAAATATAGGACAAAACATATACCCTTGGATTCATTCACTCATGTACACATTTCTTAGACTGTAATGTCTGCAAGTAAGCATTTTTTAGTCCAATTTCAAACCAAATAATAATAAACTGAGAACTAACATTGTCCAGAGATTATTAGGGCAAATTTGATGATTTAGATAAGTACAACAATGTAAACCATGGCAGAGTACTGTAACAGATGTTCAAGGGTTTAAGCACCATACTGTTTCAATTGAAGGTCCCAACTCCATTAGACAAGAAAGAGAAAAGAAAAATGAAGTAGAAGGCCTTTTTTTAAAAAAAAATATTTTCCGTTTCTTTTTATTTTTTCTTCATAAAATTCAAGATCCAAAGACATAAGAAGAAGAAGAAGGGTGAGAAAAAAAAAAAGAAAAAGAAAAAAACATCAGAGAGCAGCAGAGTAGTTTGTCATGGATAATGAAATAGAATGAACTTTGATCAAGAAACAAAGAATGATGTTTAATAACCCCAAAGGTGTTAATGCTATTTTGAGTTCATTTCACATGTTCCAAATCTTTGCTCAAACTTATAAATCAGTATTCACAAGTTACCATAAAAAAATTCAGAAAACAGAATCAAAGCCCATTTGCTATAGACACAAGTATTACATGGTTAATGGAAGCAAAAATACCAATCTGCATCAATCCCCGTATTGCAGACTCCTACACCGCATTTGCAAATGCCGGAAAAAGAATGTCGGACAGTTTTTTCACAAATCAACCAAACCAAAAGTGTCGATTAAATCAGATTCTTTTGGTTGGTTGAGTATTTTTTCAAACATATGGCTGAGCTTCTCGTGCTGAACCATCTCTTGTAGGATCTCATCTTCACTGACTGTACACGAGATTTTTTCTGACCTACAAACTCCACCATGCGACGAAGAAAACACCAACTCAGATAACCAGTCCTTCTCAGCCTGTCGTATGTATTTCTCACCTTCCATTGTTCCAGATGTGATCAGACGGTAGACGTAGACAATTTTCTTCTGACCAAGCCTGTATGCCCGGCTTATAGCTTGCCTTTCTACAGATGGGTTCCAAACAACATCAAGCAAAACAACTCTAGAAGCACCAACAAGATTTATCCCCTCACAACACGCTTTTGTTGATGCAAGCAGTACTTGTACTTCACTTGCAGGATCGTTGAGCAAACTAATTGAGGACTGGCGCTGCTTTGCATCGCATTTTCCATCCATGTATAATAATTCTTTTCCTTCTGTCCAATCAAAGTGGGATTTAAGGTGCTTTCTTAGGAAAGTCAATGGAACGGTGTATTGACTGAAAACCAAAACCTTTTCTTTCAATGGCTGACTTAGCCGGATTAGTTCTGTGAGGAATTTTGTTTTGACACCAGCTTTAGGATCAAATCTAAGCCTTTCTAGCTTATCTTCGTGAATTGAGAGCGCTTCTTCTTCAGATAAACGCTTGAGCAACAAGGAAGGGTTTACAGAAATCAAAGATACAAGGTGGTAGCGTTCGAGTTGGTTTTTCCTGCCTTGAATGACTTTGATGAGGCCTTTCTCAACGTGCGTTGGTGCTAAAACAACCACAGAGTCCCTCAAACCGGGAAGACTTTCTTTGAGTATCGAACCTTTATGTACGTGCACAAACGGGTTGATCATGGATTTGAGTTTGTCTAGTTTATTATTGCTATCCTTACCAATAGAGCTGGTCAGCGAATCCCATTTCCCTCTTGCTGTACTGCTTTTCCTCCCTTGTCTATGTACATGCACAAACGGGTCAATCTTGTCAGCGAACTTGGGTCTAACTAAGCAAAGTGTATTAAAGAGCTCGCGAAAGTTGTTTTGAAAAGGAGTCCCTGAGAGGATAATGCGCTTTTGAGTTTTGACTCCTGAAAGGGCTTTCCAAATTTGACTTTGATCATTGCGAGGAGTGTGGCCTTCGTCAAGAACCAAAAGACCGGGAAGTTCAAGAAGCATTTTTCTAAAAACACCATCCCCAACAAGTTGCTCAAATAGCGTGTAGCTGACCCCCAAGACACTTCCACACATTTGCCACGAATAAAGCTTTGCCAGACGAATAGAGTTTTCATTTTGTCCTTGGGGTCCATGTTGCTTCGCTAGATTAACAGCCACTTCATTTTCCTGGCCTGAATAGTTCAGTTTGTTCAGATTGTGGAAGGGTATATCAACATTCCATTTCCTGAACTCTTCTTCCCAGGTCAAAAGCATGCTGCTAGGAGCAATAATGACTGGCCTGCACGATCGATATAATTCCATGTATGTTTGGAGAAATACTATTGTCAGACGAGTTTTCCCTGTACCGGGGGCGTGTGAGATAATGCATCCACCTCCACCATCAAAATCATTCTTGTTCTTCAACTCTTCAAGGTCCATGCCTCCGGCTATGTTTTTCCATATAAATTCAAAACCTTTACGTTGATGTGGATACATACTATCTTTAACACCGGGAATGATGTCCCACACCGTGCCTTTGGCATGAGCGTGTCGTTTAGAACTAGACTGGTATAGAGGAGCCGAGTCTTGGCACTGAAGATCATCAAGATTGAAATGGTCTGTGCTGCCCAAGTTTTTCTTGTTAGTTCTTCTTCCCCAGGGATGCTTACTCTGCATGCAAAACCAAGTTCATATAGAACCAGATAATTAGTGTTTGACTTCTTTTAAGTAATAATAGATAATGCTATTCAACTACACACCAAAAAGAAAAAAAAACTTATAATCTAAGGCTTTTGAAGTTGAACATTAGGGTGAGTTATGTAAAAATCACCCTGTTTTGAATTTGAATCTAACTCACCCTAATATTGTGAAAAATTGAATCCAATTTATTTGCAGACAAACACCCTTAACGAGTAACAAATACAATGTTAGGACACAGAAACTTTTAGAACAATAAAGTTTGATGACTTACAAATGATGGTAAGATGTGCTTAATCTCCAACTTCACAAAAGAGCAAAATTTGCATTTTAGCCCAACTTGTTCATCAAGAACAAGCTGCTGCTTCCCTTGACAGCAACAGATAGCTGGATCACTTTCAGTCTCTTGAGTGATACTGTCCTCATTGTCAACCTACCAATCATTGATGGCAAGATGTTAAAACTCAACACAAGATTGAAAAAAAAGAAAAAAAGAAAAAGAAACTAATGAACACACATGTAACATTCAAAAATGAATGGCAACTAAGAGCTAAAAATGTAAATAGATCATGAGATTATGTAAGGTTCAACAAGATGTTTTGGATGCGAGCAAAAGTAACCAAGAAAGGAGTTATCAATGTCATATAATAAACCCATGAGTTTAAAATTGCATTCATGCTTCATTAAAAGAAACAAATTTATGTGACCTTAGTTCACCAACATGGAGATAAATACATTAGCAATTATGCTACCATAACACCACCTTTTTAGCATCAATGCCTAACAAAGTAATAATTCATCAATAATTATAAAGCAAGATACATGTTTTCTCATTCTCAATTCAGCTATAAACAGATGAAGGGGGTCATAAATTTCCAAAATGGGATCAAATTATGTTAAAACACCTGTTACTGTCAAGAAAATTTTGGGAAATTAACACTAAAAAGCCTACAAGTGTAGAGCAAACTGGTATAGAAGAGTATAAATATGTCGAAGTGCATGACAAGAATAAAAAATGATCACATCACAACTTGATTGAAATTTTTAACGTAGGTAGAAGGGGAAAGCAGAGGATAGCAATCGCCCACTTATTCAATGGCAATGTTTCACTTTTTTTAAAGTGCAACAACATTCTTTTTTCGTATTTTAATGAGTACATGTACATTTACACGTGACTTGAAAAAAGATCATATTCAACAAATAGATCTTCATAATAATCACAGAAAATTGATAGAAAACCTAAATATACATAATCAATAACAAACTTTCAACACTGATGCAAAAGTATCAATAATAGGAAACAAAAAACTGCTCTATGGGAGTCGCATTAACAGATACTACAATCATATGACTTGGAAAAGTTAACACAATTATTGTGCATTCTAGATTTTAATGTCAACCTTACCATGCAAGAATCTGAAGAACCAATCTCACAAGTTGCGAGAACAAAATCCCTCTCAGCAAAAAGTTTATCCGCTTCAATTTCCCAATAAGATTTCTCAGGTGGTTTTGGATCCTCATCTTCAAAGCCAAAGCTGAACTTTAAGGGTAGTGTTGCTTCTTGATCAGGAACCTTGTGTTCAGAAGGAACTAAATTTTCCAGAGGCACATCTCCCTTCTCCCAAATAGAATCTGCAAGAATCTTCACAAACAAACACAAACATATTTGTTAAATTCAAATTCTTTCTTCTTTAAATTACTTGAGACAATAAAAAAAAATACAAAGTTCTCTAAAAAAGTAAATAGATAGTATAAATTTCACCTTATCAACTGATATTGGAACAGCAGAGTCCACAGCATTACGCTTTCTCTTAGCAGGCCTCATCACTTCCTCTTCGCTTTCCTCACCATTCTCACCAGCTTTCCACACATACTTTCCATCATTACAATTTTTTAAACCAGTCTTAAAATCATCACCAGTAAGAGTAAATGGGCAACTAAAAGTCCCAAACTTCTGTTTCTTCTTTTCAGATTTTGTGGATTTAGAAACATGTCTCAGATGAACCCGTTCTGCCACGGTTTTAGGCTTTTCAATCTCTTCTACACCGTCTTCTTTCTCACAATCAACCAAAATGTCCAACCCACAAATTCGCCTTCTCTTTAACCCGCCTTCAATGCTTCTCTCCTTTCCCTCATCATCCAAACTACAAGAACTCAACTGCCCCAAATTAGCTTCTTTAGCATTGCCATTGGATGCACTAACCCCAAATTCCTGTATCTTCTTTTCAGATTTTGTGGATTTAGAAACATGTCTCAGACGAACACGTTCTGCCACGGTATTAGGCCTTTCAATCTCTTCTTCACCCACTTCTTTCTCACAATCAACCAAAATATCCAACCCACAAATTCGCCTTCTCTTCCCCAAATTAGCAACTTTAACATTGCCATTAGATTCACTATCACCATCACTCTCGCTCGGCACCTCTAAATCAATAGAGACAACATCAATTACCTCCTTCTTTAACTGTGATCGAACTTGACTCGATAAACCACAACTCTTCTCTCCATCATTGAGCCCAACACTATCCTCAACCACTCTACCATCCTTATCCTTCATACCTATGATTTGAACTTCGTTATCACTCTCATCATCATCATCATCAAGCCCCATTCCAATCACATTCTTGTTATTCTTCAATCTTTGACTATAACTTTTGTTTTCCTTTGAACCAACACTAGGTTTATCAAAATTCTGATCTTTTCTCATACCCTTTTTCAAATTCTGAACTTTCATAATCCCCAAACTCTCATTCTTCTGAAAACTACCAAAATTAACTCCAGCATTGGATTCAACTTCCCCATCCACATCACTCCCACAACCACCACCAAACCCTAAATTCAGACCACCACCGGACCCTCCATCAGCCTTCTTCTGCTTCTTCTTCTTCTCGTTGAACTCTCTGTAAAACAAAGCTTTTTGCAACCGAGTTCTCCTCGGTAATGGGTAGTCCATATCGCTTGCTATGAAACAGAGATTTGATCTCTATGTGACAGTCCAAACAGAGCACGTATCGTCGTGTATATGTATGTATACATGCAATACAATGTATCTATTCTAATAGAGAGAGAGAGAGAGAGAGAGAGAGAGAGAGAGATTAGAACTAGTTACTGGAGAAGACGTGTGGATGAAGCTACGGGAAGAGGTAGAGACACACAGAGAAAGAAAAGGAAGCGGATGAAGCTACGGGAAGAAGAGGGACACAGAGACAAAGAAAAGGAAGCGCGAAGGTCTTCCAGTTGGTTTGGGAATCAATTACTCGGGAAACACCATCACCTTCTTTGCTTCAACAATTTAATTTTTTAAAAATTGAGCCGTAAGCTTTCAAAATATAATTTCACATTTATTTTTAAATGTGGTGTTTGTTTAATGTTTTTAAAAATTAATTTCAAATTCACTTTGAATCTTTACAATGTAAAAAAATTTAAATTAACTGGTCGTCTTTTTAGATGTCCAATCAGTTGATTGAAAAAATGTTTTTTATTTTTTATTTTTTTTTACAAATGTCACTTGTTATTTTTTATATTTTAAATAAAAAATTTTTGAAACTTTTGAAATTTTTTTATGAATTTTAAATAGAATTTTAAGTTGTGTGTTTGGCTATAAGTTGTAAGTTTTTGTATCAAATATCATATGCCACATCAAAAATTTATCACTCAATTTAAAACTCATTTACCAAACAAATTTTCTACACTCAAATCATAATTCTAAAACTCATAAACTCAAAATACAACTCTATTCTCAAATCATATTTAGAAAACTCTACTAAACGCACGGTAAGTTTTTTGTTTTTTATTTTTTCCTTTTTTTTTAGTTAATATTTTAAGTAATTTTTTTATTTTTTTAAATGTGTCTAACTTAAATATATTTACAAGATAAAATATTTATTATAAAAATAATAAATACATAAGAATATAAAAATATACTACATTTTTGTTTTTTTTTTAATATTTTTTCTATTTAGTGAACTTTTTAAAGATTTTTTTTGCAAATATTATACTTTTTAATCGTATTTATATTAAGTGTATGTAAAAAAAAATTAAAAAAAATACTTGAACTAGTAAAAAAAAATCTAAAAATAAACAAAAAATACGAAAAACAAAAAACTTAATTTTCAAAAAATTGAATACAAAAAACTAAAACCAAACAGAGTGTATGGTACATCTCTTCAAAAGTGTGTACCATTTGCACTTATAACTAAAAAAAATAAACAATGTCATAATTAAACACAAAATAAGGCATAACTACATATCTCATGAGCCATAAAATAATGTCATAACTAAATAAGAAAATTAGTCATAACTAAACATAAAAATTGACATACCTAAGGACGCCTACCATTTTTAAGGATGTGCATATTAGATTTTCCCAATTACTCCATTCATCCCAAAATAAGGTAAATTACAAATACACTCCCATGAGGTTTTCTTAAAATACAAATTACTCCATGTGGTTTAAAAAATTACAAATACTTCCTTATTATAATTTTTTATTTAATAGGATTAATTAAAAAAATGAAATTCATAATTGCTCTCTCTATACAATAATAAAATTATCTAAATTATTAATTAAAACATATTTTTAACATCATTAAAAATATGTTCATTGACTTAATGATTTATTAATAAAATAGATGATTTGTTATGAAATTAGAAACCTCATGAGGTAAAATGTAATTTTCAAAACTACAAGGGGCGATTCATAGTTTAATCAAATCTCATGGAGTGTATTTGTAATTTATCCTAAAATATTAGTCACTTTTGGAGAATTCAATTGTTTTGATAGTACAATTATTACAAGAAATTCTATTTTCACACACTTAATTAGCTCAAGGCACATATTTTCTCAATATACACCTATTAACTTGATTATCAATTA
The DNA here is from genome assembly GCA_036172215.1 of Camellia granthamiana. Taxonomy (NCBI): domain Eukaryota; kingdom Viridiplantae; phylum Streptophyta; class Magnoliopsida; order Ericales; family Theaceae; genus Camellia; species Camellia granthamiana. Next base: position 19,542,199 of record CM069913.1, read on the forward strand.
ATTTTATCAATCCACACACTTAAAGTTATAATTACACCCTTCACTTATAATCATTGTACACACACCACTAACCCTCTTTCCACTCACTTTAATCATTGTACACACACCACTAACCCTCTTTCCACTCGCTTTTGATTAATCCTGCTTTCACATTGACTCACCTACGCCCTTTAAGAAGGCTTTGGTCCGAAATGAAATTTCCTCAATTGAAAACTTGCATAAAGACCTCTATTGAAAACCATTATAAATCCTCCAAAATAGTATACTTCTTCATCGCACAAAACTAAAATAAATAAACACTTCTAAACATTAATATAAATAAATTAATCTCCAATGAGAATAACAATTTAAAAACCTGTGAATAAATAGAAAAAGAACAAACCAGTTTAAATTTCATTGCACTCTTCTCAAATGGTCTTATTGTTTTATTATAACAAACACATAATTACGTTATTTTCCTTAATAATAATAATTATACACATAATTGAAGAGCTTTTGAGTAAGTACCAAAAGCAATGGAATCGAGGAGCTTGAGAGCGAGATCTGAATGGGATTGCAATTTGGAGATTTAGTCATATGGGTTCTATGGAAAATAAGTCCCACATGCTATAAAGATCATCAGAGGCTTTCACGGCCTTTGCCAATGTATTTGCTAGCCTTCACCTTAGCTTTGATTGCTCAAAAGGTTTATATTGAAATTTTTTTATTCTTAAAAAATGTGTACAGATAATTTTTTCATATAATATTATGGGTGTTATTAGATGTTTATTATTGTCATTTTTATTTAGGATATAATTGTCATTAAATTCATATTTCATTAAGTATGTGTCTTGAGTTGTGGAAATAGAATTTCCCAATTATTACCCTTCAAAAATATCAACTTTCCAAAACTACCTTTTAATGGTACAATTATTACATTTCAAAAAATTTAATGTTAATGAATTTAAAAGAAAAAACAAAATAATAAATTCATATTGCCTTCATTTGGGATGTGGATTGACTTTTTAATTTATTTATTTATTTTTTGGCTATTTTAGACCGGGGCTAAAAAACCTTATTTGGGATGAGTTTTTTTGATTTTTTAACTTTTGTATGAGAAAAAATGAAATGATTATGATTTGAATGTAACATTTTGTCTTATTGATTTTTTAGCTTATTTTATCTTTTTGTGGCTAAAATAGTCAAAAAAAATTTATCCCAAACATATTTCAGTCCTTAATTATTGAAAGGAACTAATATTTTCGGACAATGAAAAATGGAATAAATGACTAATATTTTGAGATAAGTGGAGTAATTTTTTATTTTTTATGAAAAGAATTGTAAAAAAAAAAAATCCTCTCTGGTTAAACTCAGCTTTTGAAAATTAATTTTTTAAATTTTCATATTTTTTAATATTTATTTTTTTTTATTTTTTTTTTTGAATTCTTAGATACACTTAAAAAATATAATATTTGTATAAAAAAAATATCAAATACAAAAAAAAAAAGAGAGTATATTTTCATATTTTTTTTATATTTAATGATTTTTTTAAAGATTTATATACAAAATTTATATTTTTAGTATATCAAGATTAGGTGAATCTAAGAAATTAAAAGTATATATATTAAAATATTTTTAAAAATTATTAAAAATATAAAATACAAGCTAAAAACTAAAAATATATATATATTAATTTTTATTTATATTAAATGTAGATTTATGAAATACTCTTGTCACAATTAAACATTAATACCGATCAGATTACTTTACTTTTCTTTTCTTTTCTTTTCTTTTCTTTTTTTTTTTTTCTCTGTGTGTGCGCGCGCGCTTTCCTTTGATAAATGCTACTATCCCAAATTTGTGAAACCTGAAATCTGTCCAGAAATAGTGTGTGATGTAGCTAGAGGGTTGTGTCGTGGGTCACACCTATAATTAATCTCATCCACACCATTTGAATTTGTATAAATTATGAGTTTGTTTTTTATGGGTTTATTTATAGTTTTGTTTTTTTTCTTTATTCTTTACGTCTTTCTTGAGTTATTAATGGGTGTTCTTGAAACATGGTCACATGGTGTTCTATGAGTATTGTAATTGATAAAGAAGATAAAATTTATAATTTTATATTAGATAATTAAGAAATATAAAAAAATATACATAATATATGATAATTAGTAAATAATATAAATACGTGACACTTTAAGAAGATCCAATAATTTATTTTACTTTTGAAAAATGATTTGTGGCACTAAAACTGTTGGCACTAATGGCACTAATTTCCTACTTTGGTAACTTTTTTTTTTTTTTTTCTTTACCTAATATAGAAATTAGTGCCATTAGTGCTCAACAAATTAGTGCCACAAATCAAAGCCCTTTACTTTTTCTTGTTGCACTTCCACCGCTCTTCATTTGAACTGCTACTCATTATTGTTTGTTTCAATAGAAAACATTACACCTCAATAAACAAAGCATTGCAATTATTATAACTAGCTTATCACCCGTGTAATGTACGGAATAATTATAAATATTTATATTTGTTTTAATTTTTTTAATATATAAATTATATTTTTAAAGATTTTTTATAAAAATAATTTAACAATCTTATCACTAACCATAGTGTACAGGAGAAATTAAAAAGGCTACTTCAGTAACTATGCACGGGTTGTATCTATAATTGTTTGTATGAGGGAATTTTGAATGATAATCAGGAATTTTGATCAAATCAATAAATGCTGAGTTTTTTTTTTTTTAAATTAAAAATTTAGAAAATTAAGATTGAGAATTGGAGCTCCCACAAGGCTTGAGGTTTAAAAACCCCATTTTTCTTAATATATTTACAATTATCTATTTATGTGAATTGCGATTTTTAAATGTCTTTTTTTTTTTTTTTAAATGTCTTCTTTTTTCCTTTTTTATATTATATTAAAGTTTAATATTTTGATAATAATCATATGTGTTAGACTTTTCAAGAAATTAAATGTCTTCTTTTTTTTATTATATTGTATTAAAGTTTAATATTTTGATAATAATCATATGTGTTGGACTTTTCAAGAAATTTTTTAAATGCTTGTTCTTAATGCATTAAAGTGCTATTATGAGGGATAATAATCATATGTATTGGGACTTTTCAAGGAATTAATATGTGTTGGATTTCAAAGAATTTTTTTTATACTTGTTCTTAATGCATTAAAGTGTTATTATGAGGGTAACACTTGAGGGTTGAGAGAAGTTAATAAATGCTAAGTTTTTTTTTTTTTTTAATCAAAAAATCAAGAAATTTGGATTGGAACATTGGAGCTCCCACAAAACTTGGGGTTAAAAACCTCCTTTACTTAATATATAGTATAGATAGTATAGATAATGCTTTTCAAGGAATTAAATATTTTTTTTTTTTACTATATTAAAGTTTAATATTCTTATAATAATCATATGTATTGAACTTTTCAAGAAATTTTTTTTTATGCTTATTCTTAATGTATGAAAATGTTATTATGAGGGATAATAATCATATGTGTTGGGACTTTTCAAGGAATTCATATGTGTTGGATTTTAAAGAAATTTTTTTATGCTTGTTCTTAATGCATTAAAGTGTTATTATGAGGGTAACACTTAGAGGTTGAGAGAAGTTAATAAATGCTAAAATTTTTATTTTTTTAAAAATCAAAAAATTAAAAAATTTAGATTGGGAGATTGGAGCTCCCACAAGGCTTGGGGTTAAAAACCCCCTTTTACTTAATATATACTATATAGATAGATGTACTATTCATTTGTTTTGATATAAAATATTTGAAAACATAAAGGATTTGTTTGGTTTGTTTTTAAGAGAGTAGTTTTTGAGAAAATTTTTTAAAATTTTGTTTAGTTTAGTAATTTCAGGAAAAAAAATTTCAAAATTATTTTCTTTCTCCTACATATCAATTAATCATTTTTTCTCTCTCATATTTCTCTCTCAATTATTTTTTATCTCTCACACACATTTACTTAACTACAACAAAATATCAAATCATCACAAACTCCCATACCCTAAAATTATTTCTAAAATATACAACCAAACAAATAAAAAAAAATTCTAACTCTCTCTCTCTCTAAATTTTTTAAAAAAATTTATCTCTTAAAACCAAACCAAACGCACCAAAAATATTTTCTATTAAAAACTTTTTATCATGTTTGACTGTGTTATCAAGACTAATGGGCCAATAGTTGTATTAATGGTAGTAGACTGATGTGAGTAGGGCTGAGGCAAAAGTAAAGGTGGTTGTGGCGAAGTAGAAGTGGCGGGTGGCGGCACAAGAATCCGGATCCTCCGTCGCCCTTTCCTGCGGTGCGTCCCTGTCGCCCTCCAAAACGACGTCGTTTTGGAGGTTTTTTTTTTCTTCTTGTTCTTCTCACTGATAACTCTCTCTCTCTCTCTCTCTCTCTCTCTCTCTCCCACACCACTACTTAGCTCTCTCAGTAGCTGGTTTTCGTCCCACAGATTCATCTATTCTCACTCCTAAAGCAATAACAAGTTTACCCAAATTCATTTTGCTTATTTTGCTTTCAAATTTTCCTTCCTGCTGATCCACCACACAGAAGGTCCATCCATGTTGCCTTTCGTTTTCTGAATGTGTTTTTTATATTTTCTTTTTGTTAGATTGTGCGTTTCTTAAAAAAAAAAAAAGGAAAAAAAGAAAAAAGAAAAAAGATGATGATGATGATTATTCTGGACATTGATTTCAACTAGGTATTGAAATTATTCTGGGTTGATGATGATGATTATTCTGGGTTCGATGATGATGATGATCGCAGGATGATGAAATTAGTTCTTGGGTTTGTGGGTAAAAAAAAGCTGAAGATTCACCAATCGTGTTCGATTGATTTTCCTTCTAAGCTCTTTGAATCGAAGGCAAACCAGGAAGAAGAAAAGAAGAAAACCAGGAAGAAGAATAAGAAAGAAGAATCACAACAGAAAAAAATCCACACCCAGTAAACCACTTAATATTACAAATTGCAAATGATCTGTTTGCAGAATCACAACACCCATTACAAGTGTACACCTACCTCTCTCTCTCTCTCTCTCTCTCACACACACACACACACATATGTACATATATACATATATATATAGATGAAATTGTTTTCATATGAGTTTGAAATTGTGTTTCGAAAATTTCATGCATCTGATCTTGAAGTTCTCAAACCCACTTTGTTTTCAAATATATGTATATATCCCAAAAAAAAATAAATTCATGAATGAAACCCACAAAACTATACATATATATATATGAAATTGTTTTCAAATATTGATATGAGTTTGAAATTGTATATGAATCTGATCTTGAAGTTTGAAATTGTTTTCATTTCAAACCCACTTCGAAAACTTCATGAATCTGAAAACCCACTTTGTTTTCAAACCCACTTTGTTTTCAATTATATGTATATATCCAAAAAAAAAAAAAAAACTTCATGAATGATTTGTAATGTTCCAAAAAAAACCCACTTGATTTTTTTGTTTTCGATCTTTTCAAGGCGATGCTAATTTGTATGATTTGGATCTTTGATGAATTTGAATCGGGCAGATATCGCATTAGCATTTTATAAAGAAATGCAGAGATCAAGAATTTCGCTCCGAATGTTTATACTTTGAACATTTTTATTAGTGCTCTGTGTAAATTGGGAAACTGGAAAAGGCTATTGAGGTGTTTGGAGAGATGGAAAATATGGGTTGTGTTCCTACAGTTGTTTCTTATAATACATTGATTGTTGGACACTCTGTAACCATGGCCTTCTGAGCATTGCTTTGAAGCTCAAGAATTTGATGGAGAAGAATGGGTTATGCCCAGAAGAAAACAGGGGTAAAAGGAAAAGAAAGAAGACAAAGAAAGAAAAGGACAAAAAAAAAAAACCCTCCAAAACGACGTCGTTTTGGAGGGCTACAGGAAGCGCGGCAGGAAAGGGGCACCGAGGATCCAGATTCGGCGGGACAAAGGCGGAATAGTGATGGTTGTATATGGCAATTATTGTAGTTAGTGTCGTAGTCAGAAATTTAGTAGAGGAGGGTATAAATTAATGACAATATTAATTTTTTTTCTCATAATAAACAACAATGAGATATTACTAAACTTAAAATATTAAGAGTTCATTTGGATAAATATGAATTTTAAATTAAAGGATTTGAGATTAAATTTTATACAAATATTAAGGAGTAACTATTTTATAGGTGCATTGAAAAATTAAAAAAGAAGAAGAAGATAAGTTGAGATATAAATGATATATTTTAGTAGATAAATTTTAATAAAACATACCACAAAAAAAAGTGTTTATCATATGTCGCAATTATGATATTCGTAGTCTTTAGTTATAACACATTATAGTGTTAGATATAATTTAATTATATTTTGGTTATGACCATATATCAAGTAATAGTTAGTTATGACTCATTCTGATATTAGTTATGAACTATTGTAATTTTTTATTTTTATTTTTATAATTGAAGATGTGTTACTTGATTATAATTTATATAATGATCATTTTAGTTATAAATGGAAATAAACACATGGAGGATAAACTCCACATGTCAAATGTAACTAGCAATCCAATAAATTTCATATCTTCATTGAAATTAATTATGTTTGCGTGTCAATTAATGATAGATATCACTATTATATTGAATTTTTCATAGATAAAAATATGACTATTCATAGTCACTTTATTTTCAATTAAATTAACCATTATTATTCTTATAATTTAAAAAATATCATTGACATTTCACTTTAAATAATATTTTTTATAAATATTTTTATTTAAAATATTTTCTATATGTTTATAAGAAAAAAAATTCCCAAAACCCCGCGGCACGTGACCCCTGGCTCTACATGCCTCCGCCACTGATTGCAGTAATAGTGATGATCACTATAGCCATGGAGGTGGTGTTATGGTCGTGGAGGTAATGATAACTAGATTTATGTCCAAATAAATTTATTTTTAATAGATCACAAAAATATTTTACTATAAACTTTCTTTTTTCGTTATATGATATGCGAGAAAATATATTTTTTATTTTTATTTTTTGTCAAATTAAGGGTCTCATTTAGAAAATTACTTTTTAATCTAAAAATCAAAAAATTATTAAAAAAGTTAAACATTCAATAAGTTATACAAAAAAAGTCAAAAATTTTTTTTTATCTTTACTTTTTGTACTGTATTTTCTTAAAAAATCAAAAGTAATCACAAACGTATTAATTTTTTACCTTTATATTTTAACTAAAAAAATTATTAAAATAATATGTTTCTAAACGAGACTTAAATAAAAAAAAGGCCTAATCATATAGGGGTAACTTCTGGAGTTAGACCGTAAGGAGTTAAGGGCCGTTTGGTTTTGGGTTATGTAGATGGAAGGGGATTAGGATGGTGGAAGGTGTTATTTAGTGTTGTGTTTGTTTGTAAAGTTAGGGAGGGGGATGAGGATGGTGGAGGTGATATAGATAAAGGTTGGGGAGGGGATTGAGCATGGATGTTGGGGAGATGGTCATTAGAAAAATAGTGAGAGGATTATAATTTTTTTTATTTTTAATATTGGGATTTTTTTTATAAATATTAATGTTTAATTTTTTATATTTTTTTATTTGTTTTATTATTTTAATAAAATAATTTAACAAATCCTATACTAACAACAATTATCAAAACAACTCACAATTTTACTTAATCCCCTCATTATAAATTCCCTCACTATGAATCCTCTCAATTCTATCTCTGAAAACAAACGGGGCATAAGGCTCCAGAGGTAACCAACTAGATAGTTGCTACACAGTAGGACTACTCAACTATATAACGGTAAGTCACATTGGGTACAGGTCGTCAAAGTCTGAAAAAATTTATATTTTCGAATTTACACTCCTAACCACTAGTATGGTTCCCTTCAAGTTTGAAAATTTTGTTCCCAACCAACCATATATACTGTCACTTGAGTGACTGCCCTAAAAAAAAGTGAAACTTGAGATTGCAGAACTTATGCCCTAAGATCTTCCAGGATGCAACAATCCCACGAGGCTTAAATGAAACTTTTAGGCCATGTTTGTTTAGGTGGACATGAGCTTGGGATTGGATTAATAGTCCAATAAAATTATTAATCCGATATTTGGTTAAACAATTGAAGTATGGACTAATTATTTTAAATTTGACTATTAGTTAAGAATAGGACATATAATCCAACGGATTCGTAATCTTAGGACTATTAGTCATGGGAATGCTAATCCAGTCCGCCCAAACAAACATGACCTACGCCCCAAACAAACATGACCTAAGAGTATGACTCTCCTCATGAAATTACAATCGACTTACAAAGCATTTCAACTTGAGCAGAAAGAATAATGTAATATATATTAATTAGTGTACTAATTAATAATGTGGGATAATTTAAGAAATTTTTAATATTTGTAATGTGATTGATAAGTGAAATCAATAAATATACCATAATTAATATTGATACACTAATTAATAAACTAATTAATTAGTGCATGTAGCACCAGCTGCAAACTTGCGTGGACCCACACATCGTCGGTTTCACTATTTTTGCGGTTTTAACGGCCGAAATATCGGTATTTGTTTAAACCTCTCAAGTCCCTCCCAAACTCCCCAAAAATAAAAAAATCCAGGCATTGTCCCTGTTATTCACGAGAAATGATTATCTAGATCCACATACAAAAAACCCTAGGTTTCGATCAGATCCATAAACGCCCCAAACCTCCATTGATCGAACTCCTAGGGCCAATTCACATTCCAATTTTCTTTATACTGCATTGCATATTCGAATGCGTCTGGAATTTGTTAACATTTGATCTTAATTTCGGATTCTGTGACCTTCTATTGTTTCCATTGCTGATTTTTTCGATTTTGTGGATTGGCATTTGTTTTTGTGAAGCACTGGTATAGGGAATTTGATGTATTGTTGATTTTATAAGAAAAGTAGAGGGTGATTGAGGTTGAAGAAGGATGGCTTCGTTAGCTACGGTTAGCGAGGAGCTCGCGGAGATCGATGGTCAGATCGCTGATATATTTCGAGCTCTATCGTAAGGATTTTCAGATATTATATTATCATTTTCAATGAGTTTCGTTGTCTTCAATTATTGTTTAAGCCTTATTGATTGTGAATGCATTTGTTTGTTGGAGATTTGCACAACTTTGATAGTTTATAGGATGTATGTAGGGGTGATAAACGAGTCAAACAAGCCGAGCAGTTAACTGTTCAAGATTGGTTCGTTAAATTTTGGAGCCGATCTCATACAAGTTAGTTTTTGTCGAGCAAGATCGAGTAATTTGATATTTTTATGTAGCCTTAGGCTTATTGAACCGAGCCGAACTAGTAATTTATTGTTCAAGCGTAGTTTGAAAACATTAACGAGCTCTGAAATGTGTTCAAAATTGGCTCATTTTTAACTAATTTGAGCTCGAACGAGTTTTTAATGAGCCAAAATGGGTTTATTTTCTTGCAGAAATGGGTTTCAGAAATTGGAGAAGATTAAGGACTCGAATAGGCGGAGTAGGCAGCTGGAAGAGCTCACCGACAAATTGCGGGAGTGTAAGAGGTAATCAGTGTTTTGAAGACCAACCGCCCACACAAATGCATGAATGCACTTGTAGACATTTACATGAGCATGTATATATATGCATTTACCTTTATTGATGGAAATTAAACTTCAGTATTTGTCAGCGTGGTACAACTTCTGGTTGATGTTTATTTCTGGGTGGAATGGTGAATTTGCATTGAAGAAAAGGGAAACATATTTTGAAATTATGCAAATAAAGTTCAGGGACATGAATTTATCTTCTTCTACCTGAATTGTTACATTATTGAACTGCACTTGGGTAACTTAAGAGTTAAATCTGAAGAATTAAGGTTCTCATAAGTTTGTATTAACAAAATCTTAAAAGTTTTTGGGATTCAAGTTTCTATGCCTCAAATGATTGATAAAATATTAGTAACATGTTTTAGGTTTTCTTTCAAGCAATAACATGTAGCTATATAAAATATCAACATGTAGTGTGGAGGCATTGTTTTGTTTCAAGGGGCAACTCAATTTGAACCTGTTGATGCTCAACAATTTCAACTAAACATGATGGACCAACCAAGATAAATGGGATTTTAATAGTGGATTATATTTTTAAGTATTTATTTCCCCTTTTTGCTGTCTTTAATAAATCAGAAACATATAATGATTATTGTTTCTCCAGGCTTATTAAAGAGTTTGATAGAGAGCTGAAGGGTTTGGAGGATAGAAATGATCCAGATACAAACAAGATGCTGAACGAGAAAAAGCAATCACTGGTTGGCGCATTTTGATACTTTAATTTGGGTTTTGGTATTTGATGCTGCAACTATAGCCGGAATGTTGCAATAATGAATGTTGTGTCTGTTTTTGTGCAGATCAAAGAGTTGAATTCATATGTTGCTATGAAAAAGAAGTAAGTTAACATCTCTAGTACTTAATACTTAACAATTGATGAAGCATTTCAGAAGTCCATTGAAGGATTATTTGATTATTATATTAACTTTCTAAATGCATGTCATGCATAGCCTCACTCATTTGAAATGTTAATTTGACAGTAACAGTGTAATCTGACAAAGAGGTCAGCTCAAAACCTTGTAGTTAACTGTCTTCATTTTCTTTGTTGAACATGTGTATGTGATACATGTTCACATGTCCCATAAAAACCCTTATTTATGTTCAACATGCTTTCTTTCATTCTTTTGTTCCTCTTTGGTTTTGTTTGTTGTATATGTTCACATGTTCCATAGAATCCCTTATTTCTGTTGAGCATGCTTTTGATCATTCTTTTGTTCCTTTTTGGTTTTGTTTGTTGTTGTTGTTGTTGGTTCACTGGATGGCTCTAGAAAATAATTTGTCCTTAAATGATCTTTATTTCCTTTTTGAAACTAGTCAATTCAAATGCATTTTTTTTAAGTTAACGTATCAGAAATTATTTGCCCATGCGTAAGTTGTTTTTATGAAATAAAGAGAAATGTTTATTAAGTGTCACAATCTTTATTTTTCAGGTGTTCAGCTTTTCTCATGTTAATTGTTATTCTTTGTCATGCTTTTTAGGTTTTTATGTATATGCGGCTGTGTTTTCACATTTTTGTGGTTGTTGTTGTAGATGTGCAAGCAATCTTGACAACAAGCGAGTTGAGCTCTTTGAGGGGCCTAGTGAAGGGATTGGAGAAGACAATGTCTTGCTAGCTTCATGTAAGGATATGGCCTCTTTGCTAACTTGCAATTTTAATTGATCTGCAGACTGCTTTATGCTTTTTACATACTATAAATCAGAGTTTCTAAATATGGAACGAAAATACTTCATCTGATATACAACTTTTGGTCATAAATTATTCAGCTTGAACTTGTGGCATCAGCAAAAGCTTGCATGCTTTTATGTGCTATTTTGTTATGATGAAATTGAAAAAGATTGTAGAACTATTGCTGAGCCACCATTTGTAGTGTAGTAGCTGAGGAAGAGTGGAAGTGAAGGAGACAAAGAGGAGAGATTAGAGAGAGAACCAAGTTGGCTTGGTTCGATTATTGGTTTTACTATTTTCTACTATTTAATATTTAGAATGCCATAATTAGAACAGTTACTAAAGCTAGACACAGCTTAGTTGGGCCAATTGTAGAAGACTTGCATAGTGCCTATCCAGGCCTATTCAATTGAGGAATAAAGGCTATTTCTCATGAATGATGCAAGACAACAATGCTGCTGTCCTCTTCAAGTCTTTTGTTGGACTTGGTTGGATTCTGTTCCACATATTTTAAAGAAGCTCTTACTTCTATATAGATTGTACCTTCTTTACTTGAGTAAGATATATGTGTGTGTATATGTATATTCAGTTTGGTTTGGGACCTTGAGTAAACTGACCCTGCAATACACAACCAAACAGCCTTTTTTTTTTTTTTTTTTTTTAAGTCTAAAACTTTGAACTGGGAGCAAAACAGAAGCACTGATGAACAGAGCCAAAACAAGCCAATCAGGTTTTGGTTCATATTCTAGCTTTCACCAAGAATATGTAGAATGTGGCCCTTGTAGAGGTCAGTACTCTGATTTCTTTGGGTGGACTAACACTTCAACTAATAACTGATATCAAGGCCATAGCTTTTAATTCAACGTAGTGGATTTTCTTAATTGCAACTTCAAACTGCACTTAAGTTCTCCATTTTCTGAGTTCCCATTTGGGAACATATCAGCTGCATGCTATTTTTCTTTCCGCATTGGACAGTTGAACCTCACCTAATATAAACATATGAGTCTTCTTTCCCTTCCAAAGATGAGGCTTATGTTTAAGGAGATAACTTTACAAATGTTGGCAACCAGTATGCTGCTGCTGAATGAGAGTTGCGGAACTTGCTATAATGGCCAAGCAAATTGACTGTATGATCATAGTCTGGGTGAGTGCAATTTCTGTGAGCTGCTCCAGAATTTGGTCATTATCCTATAGCTTACCTCCAAGTCGAGAATCAAATATGAGACATACCCTTAGAATCTCCCATGAGTTGATTGATTCTTCACTTGTAAGCTGTCAAGATGATACGGTAATCATTTGACTTGGGTATCTCTAAAAAAGATTTTGTTAACAAATGTCCTAAGGGGGTTAGCTAAGAATGCATTAAATGAAGCCAACTATTTCCACCAGTATAGATATCAGAAAAAGTAATGAATGTTTGGTTGGAAATAATTTAATTCTTTTGTAATAAGACTAAAATATCCTCTTTCTTTTGCGTCAATTTTTTTTTTAAATTTTTTATTTTTTAGGCTATTTTTTTTTTAAATTCTTTATGTTTTACTTTTTTGCATTTTTAGTTTCAAAATTATTAATTGAACTTGTATAATCTAATTTATCTACATGAAAAAAGGTTTTTCTTTTTTAAATGATTATATTGGTTTTGAGAAATCATGTTTCAAAAAGGTGGGTAGTGTTTGGTAGAGTTTTCTAAATATAATTTGAGAATAGGAGTTGTAGTTGAGTTTGTGAGTTTTGGAATTATGGTTTGAGCGTGGAAAATTTGTTTGGTGAATGAGTTTTGAATTAAGTGGGAAATTTTTGATGTGACATGATATTTGATACAAAAACTTACAACTCATAACCAAACACACAACTCAAAATTCTATTCAAAGCTCATAACAAATTTTTAAAAATTCGGAAAATATTTTTTTACTGAATATATAAAAATTAACATGTGTCAATTGCCAAAAAAAAAATAAAAAAATAAATGTAATGTTCCGGTCAACTGGTGGGATGACTGGTTAACCCAAATTTTCCTGCCTTAGACAGAGTTTTCAAAATTTAATGTGGAATTAACTTTTGAAAACCGTAAACATACGTCAAACGCAAATAAAGGGGTAGAAATATATTTAGAAAATACAACCAAACACAACCGTGTATTTTCTTTTTTAAATGTAAGATAAAGTGTTTGATTTGGTTAGATTTTTAAATGGAAGACAATTGTTTATTTTTGTCTTTAGTGAATATTTTGGTCTTATTACGAAATAATTAAATTCGTGCCAAGCAAACATTCATTACTTTTTTTGATTTCTATACTAGTGGAAGTAGTTGGCTTCATTTAATACATTCTTAACTAGTGCCACTTGTTAACAAAACCCCTCTAAAAAATTAGTAAAATGGTAAAAGCTTGGGCACTAAGAGTGAGAACAAGGGTTTGAGTACAAGTGCAGCTGGGCAGATACACTGCAAATAATGCTAAAGGATAGGTCTATGATTAGTTCACCTCTTGCAGCTCTGTCCATCAGTATTGACCAGAAGAACTAGGAATGGCCTGTTGTATGGATCATCTAGAGTGGCCTAACTGTCATTATCATGAACTAGTAAAACCTGCTTCATGGTTAAAAATTCTTCTGCATGGTTTTTAATTCTTGAATGTTATGGAAGTGTAAGCGCACATTGTTGTTTTATCAGATGTGCAGAATGTTCGTGTAAATTTCATTTTACTGATGTGTATTATTTTTTGTAAGATTTCTTCTGAAAGTAACCAAATGCAGCTATGACGAATCAAGAGTTAATAGATAATGGAACTCAGATGATGGATGAGACTGATCAAGCCATTGAGAGTCAAAAAAGGTTAGTATATCTATTCTGCTCCAGTCAACTCAACAAGCCTTACGCCAATTGCCTTTGGTTGCTACGTATGTCTATCTTCTCCAGCTAACTCTATGGAAAGCTATATATTGTTTAAAGACTTAAAAAGTCCAAATATGGCCTGAGCCACATGTAATTGTTTTCGCCCCCTTCAATTTGATTCAAGTCAATCTTTCATGCCTATGCATTAGTTAACCTACAATGCACAAGGGCAAAGCCATCTAAAATGGCATTCCCCCACTTTATCTTCAATCTGTGTCACTACTAACATAATTTGATTTAAGTTTTATGTTGGCTTTTTGCTTACCACAACCCTCTTCCCCCCTCTCCGGGCTTGGGATGGGTTTTCTGTAACCCCCCTTGTATCACTAATGGCACCTGTTGCTGTTACTACTACTACAGCTTGGTGCTTTCCTTCAGAACAATCATTTGATCTTTTGCTGGTTTGCTTGTATCAATTTTGGCTAACTCAGTGAGGTTCAGTTATTTGTCTTAGAGTGGTATAGGAATTATTGGACATTTAGTTTTATCTTTTTTATTTTACTTAGGGAGGACTGTTATTCTGCAGTCAAAAAATTGCATCGGTAGCCCCCTCCTTCATCCATGTGTCTCACAGTGACACATGTGAGAGAAGGCTTTGGATTAGCCCCCTCCTTTCTTTATTATTGATATAATTAGCCTTTTCCATTTTTACTTTTGATGATAGGTTGGCAAGTTAACCAGAGGTTAGTTAACTTTTGCTACATATTGTTGAAACACCAACATTTGGCAACGCCCGGAAAGCTAGCACATATCTAAAAGTATGCATTTGTTATCTCTGTCTTGGTATTCTAAGTTGCAATTAAAAATGATAAAAAAGAAAGTGATGTTGCGAATAATTGTAGCTGACCTATCTGAAGACTAAAATTTTCTCAACTTGTGTGATGAACTTGTCTGTGGTTAGAGGTGCTCATGGATAACAATTGTTCTAGTTTACATTTTTTTTTCTATGCCACATCATATACCTGCTAATGGACCTCCAGTTTTTAAATTTGTTTGGCACATATTTGTTTGGTAGTGCTAGCAACATCTTCCTGCCAATCTCATTTGGTTTTGGGTCTTGGAAGCAATTTGGTGTGGAATTAAAAAGAAATAAATAATGATGATGGCTTTCTATCCAATAACTTGAACCCTGATAAAGCTTTTTGTGGTGCTACCAATTGAAGCAACACCACCAAACTATGCACATTTTGTTTAATGCATGTAAATTAGTGACTCTCCCAAATGTGCCCCACCAAGAGAGAAGAGGGGGAGGAGGCAGTGGTGTGAAATTGCTTGTAAATCTTCAAAAGCTTATTTTCAGGTTCTCTGTTTTTGTAATAGGTTGTCCATGACACAATTAATGTTGGAACCGATACTGCAGCAGCTCTGAAGGCGCAGGTACATTGTTAGACTAATTTGAGAAAGAAAGTTGACAGCTTCTAAAATTTAGGTGTGAGAACTGAAACATCATACTTCTTTTATGTTTAGACTGAACAAATGAGTAGAATTGTTAATGAGTTGGACTCTATCCATTTCTCGATCAAGAAGGCTTCTAAACTGGTGAAGGAAATTGGTAGGCAGGTCAATCTCTAAATTTTTCACATCTCTCTTCTCTGATGTACTTGATAAATATTGTTATTTGTGTTACTTACTTGGATTCTTGAATTAGGTTGCAACTGATAAGTGCATTATGGCCTTGCTCTTCCTTATTGTGCTTGGAGTCGTAACTATCATTATTGTAAAGGTTAGGCCTTTCACTTCTTATCTCCCTTCTTTGCTTGCTATATCAGGAAGTATGATGCAACTTTTGTTTGGTCAATTTATTCACTTTTCTCTTATTCCTTTTAATAGTGTATGTAACCCCACCAATACTAGCTTGTTGACATAAAAGAATTCCTGGTGCATATTTGGAATTTGGATTCTACTTGGGTTGTGAACTCAAGTTCTTTTACATATTTTTATTTTTTTCTTAAATTTTGGCGTAGACGTTACAGTCTAACCTAATGGTTACTATAGGCACGTCTTTTGTTTACTCTATTGTCTCGTGTTCAGAAATTTTTTCAAAATCATTTGAAAGAATTCATATGTTTTCCAGCTCAAACTACTGCAGAAAATGAAAATAACATTAGGGGTTGAATTTGGCTATGTAAGGGCTTGAAAAGGTGTTTGGTGAAACTTGTAAGTTGTATCTATAACTTATGTTAGCTGCAGCATGCACACACGATGCTTTTATTATGTAGCAGTAAAGTTCAGTCATCCTTTCCTCATAACACAGTATCTATTTTATCTTCAGTCATTCTTCATTGGAAAAATGTTCCAAATTTTTTAGTGGGTTTTGGCACTTTCTAGTTGTCTGGTTGGTAAATTAAATTATTTTTTGGATGTTCTATCAACGTTTACAATCATGTCCCATGGAAAGGTGCACTCGTGCAAGCATAGCATTGAATTAGGAATATCCTTGCTACACTTCGTTTCTGGATTCGGGAGATAGGTGCTCGTCTTCAACTTTGGAATAAATTAAGAGTAATGCTAGGATTATGAAGAAAATATCATGAAAATAATCATTAAAGATTCTCCACCTTTAGATTACACATACAATTAAACACTACATACTAATCAAAGGATGAAAAACTTTTATGATACATTTCATGATTTTTTTTTCATAATCCTTAGCATTATTCATAAGTAAGAGTATTTTTTTGGTGGCCCAAATCACCTCATTTTCTATTTGATTTCATTTTTCCTCATACCAAATGCTAGAAAGTCCAAAAACCATTTTCCACTAAACTAAACAATGGAGCAATAGTTGCAAACATGGTTTGGATTCACATTTTAGATAATTTTTGTACTAAATGAATTATTTATTTATTTTCTCGTAGAGGCACTTAGGTAAATGTATTCCTCTTAGCAATTACCCTTGACAACCACCTCCTGTGACTAACAACCACCTATGGCCACTGTCTCGAATTGTCGACAACTACCTTCTTCTGCTTGCGACCATCACCTCTCATCATCAGCCACCCATCTCACTTGTTTTCCAAACAAGTTTTAAAATACATTTGTGTTACACATATTTAATGTTTTCGTTTTCACAAACAATAAACTATCTACATTATTGAACTGCATCTTAAATGCTTAAGTTGCATGTGGAGGATTTAACGGTTCCTAATATTTCTTGAACGAGTTTGCTATGTTCACTTAAATGCCACCTGGTTTATTAAATATCATATATAATATTATATGTGCTGAGCTATTTTGAATATTTGAATTTCCAGCTTGTGAATCCACACAACAAAGACATTCGGGATATCCCAGGACTAGCCCCTCCTGTTCAGAGTCGGAGATTACTTTGGAAATGCTAGAAGTGGAACACCATTATACGAGTTTGTTGGGTGGATCTTGGGTTGGTTAGCTCGTGACACCGTCTGATTGGCTGACTTTCCTAATAGCCAGACTCAAAAAATCTTGTTGTATCCAGTTGAGTATATCTTCAATCCACATGGTGTTTGTATGTTCTACCATTTTTTCCCTTAAATTATCCCCCATTTGAGCCCTGAAACATGTATATTTACTAATCATTGTATTTGTTCATACAAGCAAATTCTAATTATATGATGCCGATTTCATGTTTTGGCTACCAAATTGATGATCTAAAACACTACTTTTAAGGTAGAAAAGTCAGTACAAAGCTATTTAAGACAGAACAGTGATGGTCTCGGCAGGTTAACTTCCTGGTCAACATACAATAAATTTTCTTGGGGAAGTAGCTAAGCAAGCAATCACAACTGGCACTGTACCTCTTCTATCTATCCATCTAGCGTGGATATGGGGTTGCTAACGTCAGGCTTGTGGGGGGTTTGTTAGAGTCAATTTTGAACGGTTTATATTGTAAGATTCGTTAAATAGATCATTTATAAAAATAAATAAAAAAATCTTAGTTTGGATAATCTCTAGTCCCATAATAAGACCACATTTATATATAAAAATAAATAAATGAATAGCATGAATTATAGATATTCAGTTAATTTGATTTTTTATATGAGTAATATATTTAATAGATTTTATTACAATATAAATTATTTAGATAATCAATAGGCCCGGGACAAGTCCCACAAGGTAACAGCAGGAATCCCAAATCCTTCTAATTTTTGTATTGACCATTATAGTACCGGCAGTTATACTGTATTTGTTTTATGAATCTCAAATCCTCCTGACTTTTGTAGTGACCATTATAGTACCGGCAGTTATACTGTATTTGTTTTATGAATCTTTATAGGGATTTAGAAAATAGAAAAAGTAAATAAAATATGAATGAAATATAATTATATTATATATATATTTTTAAATTCATTCCTAAATTTATGAATTAAATACAACTTTAAAGTTGTATGAACTGTTGCAATACAGACATGCTGGTATTCGAAGGATCTGGTTTTATAAAGGGTCACTCTTGAAACAAGTGGTAATTCTTTTCGCCCATGGATTGAAAGAATTAGGATAAATTATAAATACATTCCCTAAGGTTTGTTTAAAATACAAATTGTCCAATGTAGTTTGAAAAATTATAAATATTTATTGTCAGAATTTTTTATTTACTAACAAAATTAATTGAAAAAGTTTAATTTCTAACTGTTCACCTATATAATAATAAAATTATTTGAAATATTAATTGACATAAAATTTTAATAATATTAAAAATTATTAATTAATTTGATAATTTATTAATAAAGGAACCTATTTATTATGAAATTAAAAATTTTAGGGGGTATAATGTAATTTCTAAAATTATAAAGAATAATTTGTAATTTAAGAAATGTGTTTGTAATTTATACAAAGAATTAAGCCCCATATAAAGATCCAAGCGTGTGAAAAGGGTAACAATAATAGGAGGTGCACTAAAGAAATACGAAGAAAAGTGTAGCTCATATTTAATATTGTAAATATAGTGTGTGATTTATAGAAATAAAAATAGTTTTTTCTTTTTGTCTCCTTGTGATAAGGTATTTTGTTAATAAATCAAGGGGTATTTTTTTTCAGGTCCCTAGTATTATGACTTTATAATATAAAGGACACCAAATATTTTCATAATGTCTAAGGTCCATCAACAATATTTTCATAATGTCTAAGGTCCCTCAAACTTGATCCAGAGAAATTTCAGTCCAGAGAAAATTGGTCCAGAGAAATTCTGGCCCAGAGAAATTTAGTCCAGAGAAATTTCAGTCCAGAGAAAATTGGTTAGAGAAATTCTGACCCAGAGAAATTTCTCTGGATGAGTTTCTTTACTTTTCTTCTCATTTCCCCGATACTGTAGTGGTGATCAAAGGTAGGCCAAGCAAGCATACAATAATAATTTAATGATAACAAAACTAATAACATCTTAATAACAAAACTCAGAAGCACATTTAATCAAAACTAACTAGGAAAGTTTGAATAACTTCAGTTGCGAGTGAATGGATTCATGCCTGTGTGTTTACAAGATGACGACGGACACCAGAGAATTTCTCTGGATTTAAAACTAGAGAAATTTTCTGCATCATCAAAAAAAAAAAAAAAAAAATAGCAACAACAACCCAGAGAAATTGTTGCATCTTCAGGCATACTTTGGCAGCAGAGTGACTGTATCACCTTATTTCAACTCAGCTATTGCATCTGGTCATGTCCAGAGAAATTTTTTGGGTTGAGAGAATTTCTCTGGATTGTGGAGTCCAGAGAAATTCTCTGGGTGGGAGAATCTCTGAAAATGTTTGTCTGAGAATTTCTTTGGGTTTGGGGAGTCCAGAGAAATTTCGACAGTGGTCGGAGATCGTCACCTAAACCAGAGAATTTCTTTAGTTTCAACCAGAGAAAATTCAGTTAAAAAATCAGAGAATTTCTCTGATTTCAACCCAGAGAAAATTCAACTCAAATGAAAAAAAAATTCAATTCACAATTTAAAACCTGGAATGCTTAATTTGGAACCCAGAGAATTTCTCTGGACCTATTGCTTGTTTGAGACCAGCGGAGGATTGTTTGAGACCGAAGAAGATGAATTTGAAGATGAATTACCTCTCAACCCCCCTTAATGTCCACAATCTTCATTCCACCATTGTTACAGCTCAAATCTTCCAAAAAAAAAAAAAAAAAACAGCTCAAATCTTCCACTCCACGCGTAGACATACTCATCTTCGATTAGGTATACCCTCGCCCATCTGTCTCCTTAAATTTTGAGAAACCATCTCCCAAGTTTGTCAAAGCAGGATCACCATCTATAATCAGATGCATATTTGTGATGGATTTCTCATGTCTGGAAGAAAGTTTTGAGAAACCAGAGAGAGAGAGAGAGAGAGAGATACCATTAGAGAGAGAGGAAGAGAGGGAACCAGAGAAAGATCGCCAGTTTCGGCCAGACCCCAAGAGGCCGTGAAGCACAAAAGCAGTGAAATTGTAGGGTTTTCTCAGTAGTAGTAGATGCTCGAACCTCTTCGAAAGCTAGGGTTTCTAGAGACCTGGTCATAGTCGTGGTTCGATGGAGATCCAGACTTGGTGAGCTCAGAAACCGGTTCAGGACGGCCAAACCTGATTTGTTCCTCATGGTTCTCGCCATTTTCGACCGCTTTGATCCTTTCTTAACAATCCGTAGGTGTTTTGTTTCATAGTCAGATCATATCTTGTGGAGGACGAACGAACGAACAAAGTTAGGTTGCTCAATGCTGTCACGAAGCAGCGGTGGTGGGAATACGAATGGAAATGGAAATGATGATCAGAATGGCGGTGGTTGTGGGTAAGAATGGCGGTGGGTTTGACTGAAATTTGTCTGATATATGTTTAGGACCTTAGACATCAAAAAATAATTTTGTGGATCTCTTCCATTATGAAAAGTGAGAGAGGGACCCTAGACCGATTTTCCCATAAATCAAATGTAAAATTACGTAGATTAAAAGTTAATAAAAAATGGTACTTTAAATATTTTATGTATAATTATATTGAGCCTCCGTTTGGGAAGTGGGTTGACTTTTTGACTTTTTCACTATTTTAGCCTGGGGCTAAAAAGCCTGGTTTGAAAAGGGCTTTTTGACTTTTTAATGAGGTGTCTTCTTGTTAAATTACCAAACTGCCCTTTTTGCCTTTTTTTTTTTAATTTTTAATTTTAGGTTTGGATTTGGCATATTTTGCTCTTTTTTATTTTATTTTATTTTATTTTTTGGGTTTGGATTTGGCATATTTTGGTTTTTTTTTTTTAAAAAAAAATTTATGTTGGGTTTTGATTTTGCGTATTTTGCTTAATTTTTTTTTTTTTTTTTGGGTTTGGATTTGGCATTTTCTGCTTAATTTTTTTTTTTTTTTTTTATGTTGGGTTTCGATCTGGCAAATTTTGCTTAAATTTTTAAATTTTTTTTTTATTTTCGGTTTGGATTTGGCGTATTTTGCTTTAATTTTTTTTTCTTTTTAATTTTTTTTATTTTGGGATTGGATTTTTCATATTTTGCTTAATTTTTTTTCTGTTACTTTTTTTTATTTTGGGTTTGGATTTGGCGTATTGTGCTTAAATTTTTTGAAATTTTTTTAAAATTTATGTTTTTGTCTTTTTTTTGTTTACATTAATTAGTTCTTGCTCTTTATTTTTATTGGTATACAAAATATTTTTTTCTCCATTGACAAATCAATAGGTAATTCAATTTTCTTCAAATCAATAGGTATTTCACAGATGGAGACATCGTCTCCAGCATTGACTCACAAATGACAGAACCCACTCGAATCATGTGTTTCCCTTATTCATTGACAGACCATTTCATAACTCATCAATAGGTAATTGACAGATTTTTAAATGAAGTTTATCATGACAGTGATAAGTAATCAACAGAATTTTGTAACAGAAATTGATATTCATTCACAGAATTGATGTCATCAGTAAGCAGTTGAATGCCATAAATGTGAAATTGTGATATGAAATTGATAATTTGTAATGTGACTTCTAAGAAAAAAAAATTGCAGAACAGATTGTTTTGAACATAACAGGTGCCAAGAACAGAACAGGTTGAATATGAAAATGACTTTTTTTTACCATGGGTTGATCTACATGAAAATATAAGAACAGATACATATATCTGCCTTCAAACCAAACATATTTATATATAAGAACAGATATATATCTGCCCCAAATGTATGAAATGTAACCGTAATGAACCCAAACCGAACAGATTTTACAGATTTTCATATAAGAACAAATATATAAATAATAACAGATATATATATATGTCTGCCCCAAATGTGTTTGTTACTAACCGTAATGAACCCAAACCGAACAGATTTTACAGATTTTCATAAATAAGAACAGATACATAAATAAGAACAGATATATATATATTTTTAAATATATATATATGTATATATACATATCTGCCCCAAATATGTGAGTTGTAACCGTAACATTCCGTGATAACCGAACAGATTTTTAACATAAGAACAGATCCAAAATAATTTTTCACAGATATATATATACTTATATATCTAGCTGCCCCAAATGTGTGTAATGTAAGCGTAATCAACCCAGTCACGACCGTAAAGAAACAGATCGATCATGAACTGATGCCGTTATGAGCCCATACTATGCAGATCGGAAGCAGGGAAACGAAATCAGATAGGCCATAAAGCATTACCTGCAAATCGGTTTGTATTTGAGAGAGTTGGTTCTTGTTCGCCGCCGCGGATGCATACTCCGGTGCCGATCACCTCTGCGAAGGTTGTTTAGATGTCGTCGTCGCCGCTGGTCTTTCCAAATGGGCTATTTCGCCTGTTCTTCTCAGCTTTCGGAAGGGTGTGTGCGTTTTAGATGAGGCGTTGTCCTTCAGATTGAGAGGGTTCTCTTCAAGGCATTTTGGTAAATTTACACCAATAGGGTTTCGAACATACCCGTGAAACCCATTTTGTCTGGACGTGGCTGATTCAGCCTAATTTGTCGGGACGTGGCTAAATTAGCCCAAGTTTTCCTTCTCAAACGGTGCTTAATAACTAAAATACTTTTTTTTTTTTTCGGTCAATAGACTGATGGTTTAAATTAAAAATAAATTAAAAAATTAAGATTTAAATTAATAAAATAAAAAATATATTTTACCACAAAATCAAACTTTCAAGATTTTTTTTTTTTTGGTATACTGTTTTTATAAACTTCTTTTTCTATACACTTTAACATAACTGAAAAGCTTCTTGTACTGAATTGATGGTTTGTCGTTGTACAACTTTATAGATGCATGCATCCCCACTAAAAAAGAGTGATGCTACGTAGCTCGAAAAAGCTCCCCCTAAATTCCCCCCGAAACGAAAACGACGCCGTTTTCGGCGTTTTCATTTTTTTTTTTTTCAGAAGAAGAAGAAGAAAATCAGGGGCGGGGGCTGCGAGAAGGGAGGGGGAGGAGGAGGAGGAGGAGGGGGAGGAGGGACTGGAGGGGGCCAACAAATTGGGCTGGAGGCGGAGGAGGGGCGGGGAGCGGGGGCGGAGGCGGAGGAGGAGGAGGGGCGGGGCTGCGACGATGGGCAGGGGGGACGGCGGGCGGAGGGGGCTGCGACGATGGGCAGGGGCGATGGCGGAGGGCTATGACGGCGGGCGGAGGGGGCTACGACGACGACCTGCCTCTCTCTCTCTCTCTTTCTCTTTCTCCCTCTCCCTCTCCCTCTCCCTCTCCTCTCCCTCTGGTTTTAGACCTGCAACACGAAGAAAAAGAAGGAAAAAAAAAAAAAAATGAAAACGCCGTTCGTTTTCGTTTCGGGGGGAATTTAGGGGGAGGAAATTCGAGCTACAAATCATTATTGACTAAAAAAACACTTTACAGATACACAAGGTCAAATCAATTCCAAAATTTAAAAAAACCAATAAATAAAATACAAATATATCTTATGAGTTTTTTTTTTTAAAATACAAATTATATTCTGTGATTTAAAAAATTATAAATATTTTTTAATTAGAATTTTTTATTTAACAGAATTAATTAAAAAAATAAAATTCATAATTGTTCTCCTATATAATAATAAAATTATTTAATTTATTAATTGAAACATATTTTTAACATCATTAATTATTGTTAATTGATTTAATGATTTATTAATAAGAGGGATGACTTGTTATGAAAAAATTACTCATAAATCCCATAATGGGAAATGTTGCTCTATCTAGTCCTGAGTGTTTTTTGTTAAACCATTTAGTCCTTTTTATTTTTGATATGATATATTTTTGATATATTGTATATAAAGTTTACATTTTTACCCATATTGATTTCATGTTGCAGGTCTCCCAATCTCTCCAACAATGGCAGCCCCTCCGGTGGAGACCGTCCAGTGCTTTTCCTCCTTGGCTTCCAACGCTTCGCCTAATCAGATCTGGAATAGAGAGTTAAATGGGCTTTCTCTCCCCAAACAACAACCCGAGGCCCTTCTCCTTAACCATTAGTCCCATAAACAAGCTCTCTCTCTCTGGATTGAGGACTTCTTGTTGTACCTGTGCCCTTGTCTCCACAACCAACACCAACACCAATCGATAATGTTTGGATGTTTTTTTTATAATGTTCTGATGTTGCTTGATTGGTGTTGGTGTTCTGATGTTGCTTGATTGGTGTTTGGGTCTTTTATAATGTTCTGATGTTGCTCTCTCTCTGGATTAATATAATGTTCTGGATTCAACTTCGCGATTTGATTTCACGACTGGATTGGAATTTTCGTGATTCAGTTCGACTTCGTGGGTTCAAGGCCAACTCCCAATCGCGAATCGGCAGTCTGTGACCCTCGTTTCGTTTGTGACCTGCGAAGGTGTATACAACTGCCCTTACATTCTTCAAATCGATTTTCTGATGTTGCTTGATTGTAATGGAGGAGATGGTGGTGATGGAGCGGTACGAATCAATGTTTGATGTTGCTTGATTGTAATGGAGGAGATGGTGGTGATGGAGTGGTACGAATCAATGTTTGACGCTTAAAATTTTTTTTTTCTTTTTCAGATTGCTTTTTTTGCTTTGAAGGTCTGGAATGCCCAAAGTGCTGGTGCTTCTGCAGTGCTTGTAGCTGATGATCTTGATGAAGCGTTGATAACCATGGACACGCCTGCAGAGGATATTGCATCTGCAAAATATATCGAAAACATCACAATACCATCTGCACTGATTGAGAAAAGTTTTGCTGAAAAATTAAACGAATCTGATGTTTAAATGAATCTGATTTTTGGTGTTGATGTTTAAATGAATCTGATGTGTAATTTTTCACGATGTTTGTTCATGATGTTCTGATGTTGCTGTTGTTCAAGTTGATGATTTGATGATTTTGCTCATTTTTTATGTTGTTTTGATGATGGTAAATTTTTTTTAAAAATGAATCTAATGTTTGAAATACCCACAAACATTAAAAACATCGGAAAATACAAAGCATTGCTTTATGGGACATCATGAACAACCTGGTTGGACCAATAGTTGGAGCTTCTGAATTTTAATTATTTTGTGATTGTTTTTGTTTGGTAAAATACACAACATTGCTTTATGGGACATGAGAGTATGATGGACCTGGATGTGTTGAACCTTTTT
This sequence comes from Camellia granthamiana, assembly GCA_036172215.1. Classification (NCBI taxonomy): domain Eukaryota; kingdom Viridiplantae; phylum Streptophyta; class Magnoliopsida; order Ericales; family Theaceae; genus Camellia; species Camellia granthamiana. Next base: position 19,567,855 of record CM069913.1, read on the forward strand.
ATATTTCAATGAATAGTGCATAAACCTAGATTTGTTTTTCTTCATCTGGTTGTATATTAATTTGATCGAGTGGGCTAGTAATGAATTTTGTGCTTAAATTTTTTTTTTTCTTTTTCAGATTGCTTTTTTGCTTTGAAGGTCTGGAATGCCCAAAGTGCTGGTGCTTCTGCAGTGCTCCTAGCTGATGATCTTGATGAAGCGTTGATAACCATGGACACGCCTGCAGAGGATATTGCATCTGCAAAATATAAAAATGTTTTTTTTGATGATTTTTGATGTTCTGATGATGTTTGATGTGCTATTTTTCTCATTTTTAATTTTTGGATGTTCTGATGATGCTTGATGTTGCTGTGCGATGTTTTGATTTTTGACGATGTTTTGATGTTCACGATAATGTTTGAATGTTTTTTTATAATGTTCTGATGTTGCTGTTGTTCACGATGATGTTCACGATGTTTGCGATGTTGTCGATTTTTGATGATGTTTTGATGATGGTAATTTTTTTTAAAAATGAATCTGATGTTTGAAATACCCACAAACATCAAAACCATTGGATGATGTTTGGAAAAGGTGGGAAATCTAAAAAAGGTCTATAATAAGCTTTTTAGGCAATTCGGTAAATTATAAATAGGTACTAATGTCTTTATACATAAAATATGACCTATTAGTCCAACAAAAAAACCTTAGGACTAAATGGGTTAATACTCCCAAATTAGGGATTTAATGGTGCTTTCCCCAATTAAAAACCTTAAAGGGTATAATGTAATTTTCAAAAACATAAAAGTAATTTATATTTTAATCAAATCTCAAAAAATGTATTTATAATTTATTATAAAAAAATAGGATAAATTATTTTGTAGAATAGCATATCATGATTATATTTATGATGAATTATAATCTATATTTTTGTTGTTCTTGAATTACTAAAAATAAAATTATTTTAATAATTTTATAATTTTTTAACTTTGTACAAAAAGATGTACACAAAATAGAAAGAGTGATGTGATAATTTTTAGTGATTTTTTACTAAAATACTAATGTCTCGTCTGGTAACTTTTAATTTTAGCCAAAAAGTTAAAAAATCATTATAAATTGTCACATCACTCTCTCTACTTTTTTATATATTTTAACGTAAAAAATTAAAAAATTATTAAAATAATCTGTTTCCAGACCTCCCCAACCGAGGCCAATCACAATAAAACTAGATATCACATGACGCACCAAATAACTTCTCCAAAAATAGTGTGAGAGACTTTCTTAGTCACGGTACTACATGACCTTTTTTTTTTTTTTTTCTTTTTCACATGATCATTTTGTTATAATTCACAATTTGCATTTGGGTTTTCACTTTAGAGGGGGTTTGAGAAGTGATTATTTTAATTAATTATTTAATTTTTTATAAAATATATATATGTATATATATAATGATATAATTGAATGTTTTGATTTTTTAACTATTTTGATTACAATACTTATTAGTAAAATTTTTGTTAGGCTTAAATTAATAGAGTCTTAATCAAAATTTCATCAAACAACACAATAATCCAGCAATTGTGTTGAGGTTTTATACTTTGAAAGTTGAAAGACTTTTTTGGAGTAGAAATAATGGTATTACAAATAAGAAAAAGAGAAAGAGAGAAAAAGAAGATGATGATGTAAATGATTGAATGAACAATTAAATACAAGTAAAGTATATTAAGGCCTCGTTTGGGAAGCGACCGGTTTAGCTAAAAAGTCAAAAAATTACTAAAAAAGTCAAAAAGTCAACAATCCATACCCAAAAATCAAAGGGTCTGTTTGGAAGAGCTCTGGAATTAGATTTCCACACCTGAGTTTGAGCATGATGTTTGGTAATGGTTTTGGAAGAGCTCTGGAATTAATTTTCCAAAACTCTGTCTGATGCTCTGTCTATATGTCAAAGCATTCTGTCACAGCACAGGGCGCACGGGACGTCCGGCCGGTTGACCGGCCGGCTGTCCGGAACAGTAAAATTTTTTTTTTTTTTTTTTTTTTTTTTTTGCAATTGATTTATATAATCGGAAAAAATATTTTCTGAAATTTTTTAAATCTTTTATGTACTTTAAAATAATTTTGAATTGTATGTTTAGTTATGAGTTGTAAATTTTTGTATCACATATCAAATGTCACATCAACAATTCCCCACTCAAATCAAACATCTTTTCCAAAACTATTTCCAAAACTCTTTACCAAACAAATTTTCTACACTCAAATCATAATTCCACTACACACAAACTCAAAACATAACTCATACTCTCAAATCACATTTACAAAACTCTACCAAACGCTACCAAAGATTCTCTTTTCTCTTTACTTTTTGCACATCTTTTCGTAAAAAATAAAAAAGTCATTCCAAACATACTATTTTTTTTAGCTCATATTTTAGCCAAATAGCCAAAAAATTACTAAATTAATATGTTCCCAAACGAGGCCTAAGACTACTCCTATCTAAGTTTAAACTACTCTTATGTAAATCTACTCCTAAGATAGAAAAGAAATAGAAATCAAGTCATGTATTGATTGTTGGTCTTTTATAATAGAGCCATTAATGGCAATTTACAAAATAAAATAAAAATGAAGAAAAAAACTTCCATTAACCACCACTTAAATAACTATTTTTAACTTTCTAAATCTTTCATCTTCTATTTTACAATGTCATGTGTCTTCCATCCCTTAAATTTTCAAAATTTGCCTTAATTTCTCTTTAACCTTCAAGATTTTCCAGCATAATAATAAGAAGAAAAAGAAGAAGAAGAAGAAAAAGTAATACAAAATTTAAACCTAGTCATAATTGATGAAAAATTTATTTACGATGCAAACAATGTCCCCAAACTCTTAAAAAATGAGAGGACTCGAATTCTTAAAGAGTTGTGTAAATATAAATAAATAATAGAAATTATGAAAATTATAATCGATTAGCCATATGTATATAATTTTTTTTTTGTTGTTGTTGTAACCACTTTAAAATACTCCTCCATTACTGTTGTATAAAAATTAGAAATAAATTTCAGAATTTCTTTTTGTAAACCACTTTATCAAAATTATTTTTTGATATGAACCACAAAGCCATTATGGTTGTTAGATGATAGAAATCATAATGTTAATTGATTTTAGAAAATTAATTTTTTTGACAAAATTAATAATATCAAAAAATTCAAATTCATCAAATGTGAATTGTTCATAATTTTCAGCTATTTTGGCTTGAAATCATACCCTCTAATTGGATTTTCACCATTATTTTGTGATAGGTATTCATAAAATTTAGCCATGTTTGGCTTAAAACCATACCTTTCAATTGAATTTTCACTATCATTTTGTGATGGTTGTTCATCAAATTTAGCTATGTTTGGCTTAAATTTTTGCCTTTCAATTGAATTTTTATCATTATTTTGTAATGGTTATTCAACATTCTTTGTCATATTTAACTTAAAACCACACATTCCAATTGGATTGTTAACATTAAAATGCTCAATATGATTTGGTAAAAGAAGTTGGTCTTCTTTTTCAATTAATGGCTTGAAAAAATGCCCTCCAAGCACGCCATTTTCAGAACTTAATTTTTCCTTGGCCATGACTTTTGTAAATAGAAAGTTTTGCTTAGAAATGCCTTTTAGCAACTCATAATATTCGTACTTTTAAAGATTCTCTAATTTTTTATTCCAATGTTAAATTTCTCCATCAACTTGATAAACTTGACAACTAAGTTGATGAATTTTTTCATCAATCTTTTTGCATCAAATAATATGGTAGTGATGAAATTATTTGAAATTTTTGTCAATCAAGAGAATTAATTATTTTTTGTAGGGCCAAAATTTCACTCTTGTACTAATAAATTTCATCATCACAATGCCAAATCATTCTTTTCATTTCATTTGTCATGCCATTATGTTGGCAACAGGAAATAGAATCATTATACATGGAAGATGAGGCATTCCAATAATGATTCATACCCATTGAAACATTGCCACTCCATTGGTGGTTTACATCCATAGGTGCACAAGATGTAAACATGCCACTTGATGGCATAATTTCTTGATATGTATCATTTTTTTCCCTCCAAGTTAGGACGATATCTCACTGGGCATGCCAAAAATTATTAGTAACATTTTTGTTACGCTTAGATTGATAGAGCCTTAACCAAAATTTTACCAAACAACACAATGATCAAATAATTGTGTTGAGGTTCTATACCTTGAAAGTTCAAAAACTTCTTTAGAGTAAAAATAATGGCAATACAAACAAGAAAAAGATAAAGAAAGAAGAAGATGAGATGTAAATGATTGAATGAACAATCAAATACAAGTAAAGTACATTAAGACTACTCCTATTTAAGTTTAAACTACTCTTACATAAATTAAATCTACTCGATAGAAAAGAAATAGAACTCAAGTCATATATTGATTGTTGGTCTTTTACAATAAAGTCATTAATAGCAATTTATGAAAAAAAATGAAGGAAAAAAAATTCATTAACCACTATCTAAATAACTATTTTTAACTTCTTAAATCTTCCATCTGTTTCCTTACAATGTCATGGGTCTTTCATCTCTTGAATTTTCAAAATTTGTCTTAACTTCTCTTTTTAACTTTCAAAATTTTGCTACATAATAAGAAAAGAAAAAGTAATAAAAAATTTAAATCTAATCATAATTTACGAAAAAATTTATTTATGATGCAAACAAAACCCAACTAAGCGAGTTTGGAAAGTTTAGTTTTGGACTTTTTTTGACTAAAATAGTCACAAAAAATAAAATAGATTTTTTAATTCAATAAAATAAAATATTACATCTAACTCATAATTATTACATTATTTCTCTTACAAAAAAAATAAAAAAAATCAAAATTTCTTTCTAAACGAGACTTTTTAATCTCAATTTAAAATAACTAAAAAATTAAAAAAATTAAGAAATCAACCCACTTTCAAAACGCGTTGTCCATATTATTTTATTTTATTTTTATTTTTATTTTTATTTTTTTGTTACAGGAAAATCCTCCCTACCCTCCCGCAGGTCCAAGGCAGTGCCCTATCCTCCCGCAGGTCCAAGGCAGCGCCCCTTACAGAGATCACCAAGGTGTCTTATTAGACGTTTTGGCCCGACCTCCCAAGACAAGCTCCACTTAAGTCAGGACTCGCACAGTGAGGGAGCATTGAACCCACACCAAGTGTTGACTAGATAACTTGAGGTCCAACCTCCTAACCAACAATGCTGCGCCCAGGGGATTAGCCCAAAGAAAGAATTGAACTTGTGACCTTGAGACTTAAATCCCAAAGCCTTACCACAATGCCACAACCCCTTGGGTTGTCCATATTATTTTTTTTTTATTTTTTTATTTTTTGTTACAGGAAAATCCTCCCTGCCCTCCCGCAGGTCCAAGGCAGCGCCCCTTGTAAAGATCACCAAGGTGTCCTGTTAGCCGTTCCGAGCGAGGAGACTATAACCTGGGAACTTGTCCCGACCTCCCAAGACAAGCTCCGCTTAAGTCAGGACTCGCACAGCGGGGGAGCATTGAACCCACACCAAGTGCTGACTAGACAACTTGAGGTCCAACCTCCTAACCAACAGTGCTTCGCCCAGGAGATTGGCAAAAAAAAAAATTAAACTTGTGACCTTAGGGTTTAAACCCAAAAGAAAAACACTTTTCATGGCAAAAAAAAAAGGTTAACTCGTTCTTGCGTTAGTCGAGGTAATAAGGCAATGATGGGTTGGTATTATTAAGGTAGTGGTATGGGTTGGTATTAGCTGTAAAGGTAGAAAAAGCTTTATTGCTCCCATGATGTAGGTCTTGTTTGGCCACTTGAGCGGTTGGACTAGAGGGTGATGGTTGTGGTTCCTATCCACAACGCGCTTGATATTGATTTGGGAGGTCAGTTTGCTAGTGTAAGGGGTTTAGTAATTTTTACCTGAGAAGAGTATGAGATTAAAAAAATAATATGTGGCTTGGATTTACCTAACATTCTCCTGATGTTCGACCGATTGATCAAACAATAGATATATTTTTTTATTTTATTTTATAAATTGTAACTTGTTATTTTTTTAAAAAATATATTTATTTTATATATTTTTTTAAAATTTTTTATAAAAAATAATTTAATAATCTCATAACTAACTATCTTCAACACTTTATCATAAAAACAAATATACTTTCCCCTAATCTCTTCACTAATAATCTATACATTAACAAATTTTTTTACTAACCATTCCTTTACTAACAATCTCATCCAACTTAATCTGTCAAATGAACGTGTCCTTAGAGATTTCAAAATTTTTAATAGTATGGGCATGAGACTCATATGGTGTTGGTCTCACACTTTATAAGACATTTAACAAAAATTTTAAAATCTCTAACATTTTCCACTATCATATAAAACGTTTAATGAAAAAATTTGATAAAAATTTTAACACCTCCAACCTTTTTTTTATTGCTCTGGTGTTTTGGTAGGCCCAGTATTCATAAAACAACACAACACTATTAAATTAAGGTGTCGTTTGGGAAGTGGATTGGCTTTTTGACTTTTTGATTTTTTTAGCTATTTTAGTCTGGGTTAAAAAGCTTGGTTTGGGAAGGACTTTTTGGTTTTTTTGGCTTTTTTTGAGAGAGAATAATATAATAATTATGAGTTAGATGTGATATTTTGTTTATTGTGACTGAAATAGCCTATTTTATCTTTTGTGGCTAAAATAGCCAAAAAAGCCACAAACTCATCTTCCCAAACGGTGCCTATTGTTTAGATTCTACTTATTTTTTTTATTTTTATTTTTTGCTTTTAAAATAGTTAGAAGTTAAAAAAATGTAATTTTCAAGAGTAGCGTGGCCTTAATGCAAGTCCAAAAAAAAAAGGAAAAAGAAAAAAAAGAAGCGTGGCCTTGATGGATTTCTTCGGTGCATTGACAATATTCGCACCTTAGACCTTGTTTGTTTTAATTCGAAAGTGATGGGATTAATAATCTAATTGGTCCCACATAAATTATAATATTTGTTTTGGAATAATGTCATGATATTACGAAACTAATAAAATTATTTTTTTTATCTGTTAAGGATTTTTACTACTATTCAACTAATATCATCATACTATCATACAAATAGATATAATTCATTTTATTTCATATACTTAAATATAGACTTTAAATGAATTATTAAATATTCTATCAAACCTCTCACGTGGGTATGGGATCCATTACACCCATATGAGAGACTTGATAAAATATTTAGTAATTCATTTAAGGTACTTAGCATAACTCATTTTTAATCTCAGACTATTGAACTAATAATCTTTTTATCAAATCTTATCATATTAATAATTTTATCAAACTTAATCTACAAACAAACTGCACCATAAGGATAAAACTATTCAAATTTTGAAATCTCTTTTTTTGTTTGTTTTGATTTTGAACTTGAAGAAAAACGTGTAGGAAATTTTTTTTTGAAGAAAATGTGATGAGTTAAATTTTTTTACAGACATATAATGAAAATATAAGTTAATGTAAAAAATAGACATTACGAAAAACAAATTGTTTTTTATTTTTTTATTTTTTGAACTAGAAAATGCAGTGTTTAGTAGAGTTTTAGAATTATAATTTGATAATAGAGTTATATTTTGAATTTGTGAGTTTTGAAATTATGATTTGAAAAGAAAAAATTTATTTGATTATGAGTTTTAAATTTTTGATGTGATATATGAAATGAGAAAAGTTGTTTAATTATGAGTTTTGAAAAGAATTTTCAAATTTTATATAATTCATAACCAAACGCACAACTCAAAACTCTATTGAAAATTTTATTCAAAATTCATAATCAAACTTTTTTTAAAATTCAATTCAAAAAATACTTTGTCATTTTGGTCTAAAAAATTAATTTTTATATTTAAAAAATATCAAAAACAAATATAATTTTTTTTTCCAAATAACAGGTGGCGATTGACAATTGCAAAAAGAAAAAAAAGAAAAAAAAAATACTATTCTGGTCAACCGGCCAGACATCTAGGAGGATGTTCGGGCCAAAAATTCAAAAACTGTCTGGTTTACCAAACATTTTTTAAAATGTGTTTTCAAATTGATTTGAAATCATAAAACAAGCATAACATTCAAATATAAGGATGAAAAATTAATTAGAAACTCACACCAAACACATTTATTTCCACCAATTTTTCTTACGTCTTGCCACTAAGTAATGACAACATAATTGTTTATTTTATATTTTAGACAAAAAAAATAAAAATTAAAAGAGTCAAAGAACAAGGTTATGACTGTACAGTGTATGAATAAGTTGGCAAGTGAGACCCCGTATAGATTTGAATTAATGTAAAATCTCTTATCTGATCGATTTGGTTGCTAGCACATAACACTACACAACAAATGTGAACACTATAAAATTAAAATCAAATAATATTGCACTTTCAACTTTGAAGTCTCCAGTCCCAATCCAATTTCAACGAAACTGCCCTACTTTTAGAATACAAACTTTAATATATATATATCTATAAAATAAAACATGACTATTCTTGAAAATGTATCAAAATGTATTAGAAATACATTTGATTTTAATGGTCTAGATCAATATATATATCAGATGTTCAATTATAATTTTTGTAATTTTTAGTTATAATTAATTGTAGTATTTATTATAATTTAGTTATGACTTGTTATGATATTAATTGTTATTTTAATTATGATCAATTTTTTTAATTATATTTTTAGTGATATTTAATTATGACTCATTTTTATATTTGTTTTGAGTTATTTTAATTATTATTTTCATCATAATCAAATAAGTTTTTAGTTATAGCTTATGACTCAGCCTTTGGCGGTGTTTGTGAAGCGTTGGTAAAGGCTATTTTAGCCTCAACAATAAAAAAAAGTCTTTTAGCCCCTTTAGACCATTGATTTAAATATATATATATAGCTCGGCTGTGGTCTGTCACAGTCACAGTTACAGTGTAGGACTGTCACTGTGACAGGTTGGTTAATTACAATTTTACTCCTTTAAATTAATTTTGAAAAATGTGAAGTTAGGGACAAATTTGTTATTTTAACTTCAAATATCATTGCAACACATTTTTCAATACACCAACTCAAATAAAAATTCATCCCATCTTTCCAAACACAAAAACTAAAATAGCTTATTAAAATTGCTAAAAAGTCAAAAAACTTCTAAAATAGCCACTTCCCAAACATCCACTTTGTTTGGCATCTGACTAAAATAATTCTCTTCATCTTTTACATTTTTTTATTAAAAAAATTGATAATTCTTACTCTATATATATATTAGACATTATTGAATTGTTTTTGTTTCATAAAATCCTAACAAATTTTATGAAACAAAAACATGCCCAATGCTAAGAGAAGGCATTGGGTGGTCGTGGAGCATTACTCCACGCTATTCAAGGTTGGATACTTGCCAATTTATCTCCTAAGAGCATCTGTATCAAGTTTTTCAAATTTTTAGGCTAATTTAACCCAAAATTCACTTTTTCTATTTTAACTAGTCACATTTTTAGTATTTATTGCATCAAACTCTCTATTCTAATTCAATCTTATTAAAATATTAATTTGTTATTGTACTTGGTATTCTTTCTTTTTTTATTAAATTGATGAGGTGTTACCCAAACAATTCTTAAAAAATGCAAAAAAAAAAAAAAATTGTTGTTGACCAGTCCACCAGCAGGTTGACCGGTTAGGCTAATTTTCGGCATTTTTGGCTCAGTTTTCCTGCAGAAAATATAATAAAAAATTATATAACGAATGAACAGTGCCTCAACAAAGTTGTTGAAGTACTGTAGCAAATCTAAGAAAATGTTAATTTAGAAAAAATTTGCTGAGGCTGATGAAAGGAGCATTTGATGATTTATTAGCTATATTTTAGTTTTTTGTTATTTTGGTGATCTTGATGCGGGTGCCCTAAGGAGATGCCAAAGTGATAGGGTCTGCTTTTTAATCAATTAAATACAATTTAAGTCTTATTTAGTAACTTAACCTTTTAGTTTAAAAAAAAAAAAAAAGACCTTAAAACAAAAATGTTAAAGATTTTTTTTATTTTTTTTTGCATATTTTTTCATAAAAAGTTAAAAAATCATTTTCAATATATTAATTTTTTTACATTATATTTTAATAAAAAATTACTAAAATAAAATATTTCCAAACAAGACCTTAAAACACTGTGACTTTACCATGGAGCAAAGTATAATTTCTCCAAGAAAAATGATTGAGACCTCGAAATTTCGAGACTTGAAGGCGAAATGTTTTTTGCAAAGGTGATTATGTATAGGAGTGTGTTAAAAAATTAGACATTCCGCACCAACTCAGCTTATGTGGTTTGATAGGGTGATAAAATTGACTGATTAGTTAGGTTGTTAGTTAAAATTTGTTAATTTCATATAATTTTGTACAAGTCCCTACTATATTTTTATTTCAAATCAATTTCCTCCGAGTCTTCCTGATTTGAAATAAAAATATAGTATAGACTCGTACAAAATTATATAGAATTAATAAATTTTAATTAGTAACCTAACTGATCTATCTATTTTATTACCAAACTAGTCCAACCCAATTAATTTACCTTATCAAATTACACAGACTGAGTTAACGTGAGATGTCTAATTTTTTAATACACCCTTACACATAACTACCTGTACGGGAAAGAAATAAACATTCTCGTATAATCCTGTTGATCAAGTCTGCGCTCCTCTGTACGTCGTCGCTTTACTCCCTGAAAACACAAACGTGAGCTAGCCGACGGGTGTATGCCGGAAATCTCTTCGATGCCTAAGTCAGCAAAATAGACAAGTAGACAAAAGCTCTGTGTATTCGGAAATCAAAGTTGTGTTACCTCTCCATAGGTGATGTTGTGAGCTTTTATAGGTTCCATGTGGCGCAATCCTAGTAGGACTCTTACTCCTCCATAAAGAGTCCTCATAGGATTCACACTCTTGAAAGATAATGCTTATCTTTCAACCCCCCCTCACTGCTTAAACCAAGTGAGATGGTTTTTTCATGGCCGAACTCCAATACGACCGAAGTAAGCATGGCTATGCTAGGCTGCAGATTAGACCGAACTACACTTAGTTTGGTTCTTCCTTTCACTGCTCTTACTTCGGTTCTCAAAATAATTAGCTAGGCTTGACCGAGCTAGCTGTGTTACGCCGCGACCGGACTAACTCTGAGTGTGGCAACCTGGCGACCGAGTTATTCGCAGTACCCTTCTGGACCGAGGTAACAATAGGTTCTCTGGGACCGGTCTAACTTCAAGGCTTTGGGACCGGACTACATTCAAGCTTCTCCTGGACCGGAGTAACTTTAAGTCCCTTTTGGGCCAGACTAACTCTAAGGCCTTCTAGGACCGGTCTACCTCCAAGGCCTTTTTACTCAGCCCTTTGTATTGTGGCCCATAACGGCCCATTACCCAGCTCCGCCCAACTTTCATATAAATTACTCTCTCAATTGCCCCTTAATTCCATTTGCTTAGCATGATAGGGATTACCTGTTTATCAGTCAAGATAACAATTTTAGCCTGACGACCGAGCTAAACTTTTTAAGCCTTTCCAGTCGAGCTAAAACTTTTCAGCCTTTCCAGCCGAGCTAAAACTTTTCAGCCTTTCTAGCAGAGCTAAAAACCCTATTAGCCTTTCCAGCCGAGCTAAATTTACACCGGGCTCTGCTTGTCCGGTTAAAACGTCTCTTCAATCACAGCAACTGAATCGCTTCTTATCCCAAGGACACGTGGTATGCTCTCATTGGCTGAAGGCAGCTGTCACGCCGCCTTCGTACCTCGTGTTTTTTGAACAGTTCCCGCCTTTGCCCCTTCTCTTTCCACAAAACAAACCCTTTCGTTTTTCTTCCAAATCATTCATCTCACTATTCAACCCCTTCTCTCTCTCTCTTCGTGCCTCCATTGTTCTCCAACCTTGCAACTGTGAAGCTCGTGTTCGTTGCTGCTTTCTACTTCCATTTCCTTCATCTTAGCCTGGTAAGCTACACAAATCTGTTTTCTCTTTGTTTGTTTTCATCTTTGTTCTAATTCATAGCATATTGTTTGTGTTTTTGCAAAACACATTTTTTCCATTTTGTCATGCCTTGCATTTCCTGGAAAAAACCCTATAAGAATCACTTTGTATTCATAAAACAACCTGTAGAATGCTGTATTTGATCCAAAATCATGATGTAACCGGAGTAAAAAGTTGTTTATCAGGATCAAGAACATGATCAAGAACAAGAGTTAGATCAAAATGAGGAAGAGGAACTTAGGCGTAGTAAACATGCTAGAACCTCAAAATCTTTTGGTCCAGATTTTCTAACATATTTGTCAGAAAATGAGCATTTAACTTTTAAAGATGCTATGTGCAGTCCTGAAACTCCTTTATGGAAAGAAGCTGTCAACAATGAAGTTGAATTCATCTTGCAAAATCACACTTGAGAATTAGTGGACTTGCCACCAGGTTGTAAACCTCTTGGGTACAAGTGGATTTTCAAAAGAAAATTGAAAGCGGATAGATCAATAGACAAATACAAGGCAAGACTTGTAGTCAAAGGTTTTAGACAAAAAGAAGGTCTAGATTACTTTGACACATACTCACCAGTTACTAGAATAACATCTATTAGAATGCTAATTGCCATTGCATCTCTATACAATTTAGAAATTTATCAAATGGATGTTAAAACCGCTTTCTTAAATGGTGAGTTAAATGAAGAAATTTACATGGAATAACTAGAAGAGTTTTCTGTTCCAGGGAAATAAAAGAAAGTGTGTAAATTGGTTAAATCATTATATGGTTTAAAACAAGCGCCAAAACAATGGCATGAGAAATTTGACAAGGCAATGATGTCAAATGGATTTAAAATTAATGAGTGTGACAAATGTGTTTATATTAAAAACACAGATAAAGGTTATATCATTGTATGTCTTTATGTAGATGATATGCTCATCATTGGTAGTAATAATGACATGATCAAAACTACCAAGAAAATGTTGAATAAACATTTTGATATGAAGGACATGGACATTGCTGATGTAATACTTGGTATAAAAATTACCAAAACATCAGAAGGATATGCTTTGTCACAATCTCATTACATTGAGAAAATACTTGACAAATTCAGTAAAGATGATGATCATCTTGCTAGAACTCCTGTAGATGTTAATTTGTATCTTTCTAAGAATGTACAGGAAAGTATTTCTCAATTAGAGTATGCCCAAATTATTGGAAGCTTAATGTACTTGATGAACTGCACTCGCCCAGACATAGCTTATGCAGTAAGTAAATTAAGTAGATATACGAGTAATCCGGGAGTAGAACACTGGAAAGCAATGATAAAGGTTCTAAGATATCTCCGATTTACTCGTAACATTGGGCTTAACTATACTAGATATCCAGCAGTACTTGAAGGATACTGTGATGCAAATTGGATATCGGATACTAGAGACTCGAAGTCCACCAGTGGGTATGTCTTTACTCTTGAAGGTGCGGCTGTATCTTGGAAATCTTCCAAACAGACTTGTATTACTAGATCTACTATGGAATTAGAATTCATAGCTTTAGACAAAGCAGGGGAAGAGGCAGAATGGCTTCGCCACTTCCTTGAAGATATTCCAATATGGCCAAAACCGGTGCCTGCTATATGCATACATTGCGATAGTCAATCTGCAATAGGTAGAGTACAGAGTCATATGTATAACGGTAAGTCATGATACATTCGTCGTCGACATAACACCGTAAGACAACTACTCTCTAATGGAATTATTTCTATAGAATATGTTAAGTCTAAAGACAACATAGCGGATCCACTAACCAAAGGGTTAGCAAGAGAGCTAGTTGAGAATTCATCGAGGGGAATGGGACTAAAACCTATGAAATAAGAGTTACCACAACGGCAACCCAACCTAGTTGACTGGAGATCCCAAGATCTAGGTTCAAAGGGACAACCGAGTTGTGAATGACTCAGAAGGATCACTGGGGAGTCTAACTCCTACCCATTTCTTTGAGGAAATAGTGATGTTTGCAGCAGTTTAGGTTAAGTAATACTTTTAATGATTCTTATATCTAGGTAAACCTAGTGGAGTATGGCAAGATACTTTTCATAAGAATCACCTATGTGAGTGTGAACTGGGCCGGTTCTATAAGATTTGTGAAGGGCTACAAGTTTTTAGAGCACTCATGAAAGACCAGGCTGTTCAGGGCCAAAATGAACACAATAGTGAGAACTAAACTGTGTCTGGGGATATACTGTGTGAGTTCTATTGTCTTGGTTTACACAAATGGCTGAACAGTTCAAGACATCATGTTCACTGTTTAGCTAGTAAATCCGATAGTGTCTCACAAGGGAAGGTTCAAAGCCAAAAGCTACCTATCCTTTGCAGAATATTACCAATTTATGTACTCTCTGTAATTAGATCATGTTGTTGCATTTTCTCTCCGTCAAATTCCATTCATGTGGGGGATTGTTGGAAAAATGATTTAATATAGGCATATTTTTTAACTCAATTTTGAGTGGGCCCCGAACGTATTTTGGGGCGGGTCCGAAGAGGTGTAGTGTTCCTTGCCGCGTGGCAAGTCACACGGTGAAGACGGAACATCAAAACCATTTATGAGTGAATGGGTAGTTGACGTCGTTTTCAAGTCTAACATTATTTTTTTTTAGATAAAATTCATTTGAATTTTTTCAAATAAAAAAATATTGTGGGAATTTAATTTGATTCTAAATTTATTTTTTGGTTTCCTTAAGTGATTTCCTAAAAATGATTAAACTATTCAAATAGTTATATATATATATTCAAATAGTTTAATATATATATATTTCAATAGTTTAAATAAATTAAAGTTCCTTCATGTTGACTTAGTCCACTACGGTTCAAAGTTTGAATAGTTTGTTTAAAGGTAATATACCAGCAGTTTGAATCTTTGTCCAACGGATACTTTTTTCATTTGTTTAAATTAAAGTGTTGGTTGTGCAACGGTCCGAAATTGTTTGGTTCTAAACAGGTACACCTGTTCGAACAGTTTTATAGACACCTTTTTGTGCCTATATATAGATCCATTTTCCTGCAGTCCAGGGGATCTGAAAAATCAATCCGAAAATTAGTCTCTTTGTTGTCCAGTATTTGATTTGTGCATAAATCTTCATTTTAGTTTTAGAATAAAATTCAGAGAGTAAAAACACAAGGTTCAAGTTCGCCGTAAAAATTTGTGTGGAGTGCTACTACAAGTTTTTGAAGATCATTGTATCCTGGGAGATAGACGCCACTCAACCGTAAGCACCGTAGTGGGGCGAATCTGTCTTAAGGACAGAGTGTCACACACTCGACTTGGTCTTAATTTTATTTCGGTTCAATAAATAAATCCGGTATGTTATTTATTTATTTTGTTTGAATTTATTACGAGTTATTTTATTTACATAGAAGATTGTTCCAACAATGCCTCTTAGCAACTCATAAAATTTGTACTTTTAAAGATTTTCTAATTTTTTATTCCAATGTTGGATTTCTCCATCTACTTGATAAACTTGACAACTAAGTTGATGAATTTTTTCATCAATCTTTTTGCATCAAATAATATGGTGGTGATGAAATTATTTAAAATTTTTGTCAATCAAGAGAATTAATTATTTTTTGTAGGGCCAAAATTTCACTCTTGTGCTAATAAATTTCATCCTGCAATGCCAAATCATTCTTTTCATTTCATTTGTCATGCCATTATGTTGGCAACATGAAGTAGAATCATTATACATGGAAGATGAGGCATTCCAATAATGATTCATACCCATTGAAACATTGCCACTCCATTGATGGTTTACATCCATAGATGCACAAGATGTAAACATGCCACTTGATGGCATAATTTCTTGATATGTATCATTTTTTTCCCTCCAAGTTTGGACGATATCCCACTGGGCATGCCAAAGATTATTAGTAAAATTTTTGTTAGGCTAAGATTGATAGAGCCTTAACCAAAATTTTACCAAACAACACAATGATCAAATAATAGTGTTGAGGTTCTATACCTTGAAAGTTCAAAGACTTCCTTGGAGTAAAAATAATGGCAATACAAATAAGAAAAAGAGAAAGAAAGAAGAAGAAGATGAGATGTAAATGATTGAATGAACAATCAAATACAAGTAAAGTACATTAAGACTACTCCTATTTAAGTTTAAACTACTCTTACGTAAACTAAATCTACGCGATAGAAAAGAAATAGAACTCAAGTCATATATTGATTGTTGGTCTTTTACAATAAAGTCATTAATGGCAATTTATGATTAAATCTACTCGATAGAAAGGAAATAGAACTCTTCTCGTATATTGATTTTTGGTCTTTTACAATAAAGTCATTAATGGCAATTTATGGAAAAAAAATTCATTAACCACTATCTAAATAATTATTTTTAACTTCTTAAATCTTTCATCTTCTTTCTTACAATGTCATGGGTCATTCATCTCTTGAATTTTCAAAACTTGTCTTAACTTCTCTTTTAACTTTCAAAATTTTTCTACATAACAAGAAAAGAAAAAGTAATAAAAAATTTAAATCTAATCATAATTTACGAAAAAATTATTTATGATGCAAACAAAACCCAACCCTCCAAACAGGCTAAAAGCGAGTTTGGAAAGTTTAGTTTTGGGCTTTTTTTTTACTAAAAAAGTCACAAAAAATAAAATAGACTTTTTAATTCAATAAAACAAAATATTACATCTAACTCATAATTATTACATTATTTCTCTTACAAAAAAATCAAAAAACCAAAAGTTCTTTCTAAGCGAGGCTTTTTAGCCTTAGTCTAAAATAGTAAAAAAATTAAAAAAACTAAAAAGTCAACCCACTTTCCAAACCAACTCTTAGGGCTGGTTTGGCAACCTTAGAAAAAGTCAAAAAGTTATCAAAAAAGTTAAAAAGTTACACTATTCACAAAAAAAAAATAAAATAAAAAATTAATATACAAATATTAATACATATAAAGTAGATGGCCCAAGATTGGTACTGACGTGATGAACTAGTCAATGACAGAGACAAAAAAAAATAATTATGTGTATATTCACTAAATTGGTCTATCAAGGTTTGGCCCATTAGGGCCCACCATGGGTCCCGTTTTGATAATCTGAACTGTTTAATATATAGAACTCGTCTAATACTATATGTTTGTTAAAAATCACGTCTATCGGATATCGCTAATTACATGTTCAAATTAGTTTTGTATAAAAATGGATGGTTGTATAGTTAACAGTTAACAAACAAAAACTAACATGATCAGATAGTTATCGATATCCAATCAACGTGATTTTTTACAAATGTATAGTGCTCGACGAGTTCTACACATTCAACGATTCCGATTAGAAAAACGGGACTTGTAGTGGGCCCCACGAGCCAAACAACACCATCCAATCAAAACCCGAGAAGGAGATAATATTTTCTCATCTACTCACCCGGCAGACTCCACTGCCAATCCGTACGGCCTCTTACCCTATCTTCTCCTACACACTTATTTATACAATTTTTTAATATATATTTTTTCATAAAAAGTCAAAAAGTTAACCTATCTATATTTTTTTTCTCAATTTTTTAATTAAAAAAGATAAAAAATACACTTATTTACGACATCCCAAATAACGTTTTAGGGGTTGTTTGGGGTGTCCTAAATAAGTGCACTTTTTGTCTTTTTTGACTAAAAAATTGAGGAAAAAAATATGAATGTTTGGGTTAACTTTTTGACTTTTTATGGAAAAATGTGTGTTAAAAAATTGTAAAAATTGGTTTGTAGGGGAAAATTAGGATTGGGAGTTGTGCAGCCGTAATTGTTGACTTTTGGTAAATAGTGTTAACTTTTTAATTTTTTGAGTAACTTTTTGACTTTTTGACTTTTTTTTATCTTCCCAAACTTGACCTTAGGCCAAGTTTGGAAAGTTGCAAATAATCCATCTTTTTATCTTTTTTTCATCACATCACCTCTTTACTTTTCTGTACATCTTTTTATAAAAAGACAAAAAATACACTTATTTAAGTCATCCCAAACAACTCCTTAGTGTTGTCCATATTATTTTAAGAAACACTTTACCTGGCAAAAAAAGGTTAGCTCGTTTTTGTGTTAGTCGAGGTAATAAGGTAACGATGGGATGGTATAAATAAGGTAATGTGCCTGTTTGGCAGAGCTTAATTACGGCTTATTTCAGCTTTCAGCTTAGTTTAAGCTATTTTGATGTGTTTGGTTTAGCTTATAACTTATAGCTTTTTGGAAATTAGAAATCAGCTTATTCTTTGAGTGGGGCAGGAGATGCTTTAAGAATAAGCTGGAAATCAGCTTAAGCTGAAAGTTATAAGCTATAAACTGTTTAGGCATAAGCTATAAGCACTTTCCCACAGCTCTACCAAACAGGGCTAATGATGGATTCGTATTAATGGGTTGGTATTAGTTGTAAAGGTAGAAAAAGCTTTATTGCTCCCATAATGTTAGGTCTTGTTTGGAGCGGTTGGATTAGAGTACGTGGGCCCTATCCACAACGCGTTTGATATTAATTTGGGAGGTCGGCTTACTAGTGTAAGCGGTGTAGTAATTTTTTTTTCTGTAGGAGGATTAGCTTACCTGAGAAAAGTATGAGATTAAAAAAATAGTAAGTGGCTTGGATCTACCCAACATTTTTCCGAATGCTCGACCGATTGACCGAAATAATTTTTTTTATTTTTTATTTTATAAATTGTAACCTGTTATTTAAAAAAAAATATTTGTTTTATATTTTCTTTTTAATATAGAAATTATTTTTTAAAGATTTTTTATAAAAAATAATTTAATAATCTCATAACTAACCATCTTCAACACTATATCATAAAAACAAACAAACTTTCACCTAATTTCTTCACTAATAATCTATACATTAATAATTTTTTTTACTAACCATTCATTTACTAACAATCTCATCCAACTTAATCTGTCAAATGAACGTGGCCTTAGAGATTTCGAAATTTTTAATAGTATGGGCATGAGACTCATATGGTGTTAGTCTCACACTTTATAAGACATTTAATAAAAAAATTTGATAAAAAATTTAAAATCTCTAACATTTTTCACTATCATATAAAACGTTTAATAAAAAAATTTGATAAAAATTTTAACACCTCTAACCTTTTTTTTATTGCTCTGGTGTTTTGGTAGGCCCAGAATTCATAAAACAACACAACACTAATTAAGATTGTTTAGATTCTACTTATTTTAGTTTATTTTTATTTTTAGCTTTTAAAATAGTTAGAAGTTTAAAAAAAGTAATTTTCAAGAGTGGCGTGGCCTTAACGCAAGTCCAAAAAGAAAAAGAAAAAGAAAAAAAAGAAGCGTGGCCTTGATGGATTTCTTCGGTGCATTGACAATACTCGTACCTTAGACCTTGTTTGTTTTAATTCGAAAGTGGTGGGATTAATAATCCAATTGGTCCCACATAAATTATAATATTTGTTTTGGAATAATGTCATGATATTACGAAAATAATAAAATTATTTTTTTATCTATTAATGATTTTTACTACTAATCAACTAATATCATCATACTATCATACAAATAGATATAATTCATTTTATTTCATGTACTTAATGAAAAATGCTATAGACTTTAAATGAATTATCAAATATTCTATCAAATCTCTCATATGGGTATGTGGCCCACACACGTGTGATTTGTGTGGATCTCACACCAAATTTGATAAAATATTTAGTAATTCATTTGGAGTACTTAGCATAACTCATTTTTAATCCCAAACTATTGAACTAATAAACTTTTTATCAAATCTTATCATATTAATAATTTTATCAAACTTGCACCATAAGGATAAAACTATTCAAATTTTGAAATCTTTCTTTTTTGTTGTTTTGATTTTGAACATGAAGAAAAACGTGTAGGAAATTTTTTTTTAAAGAAAATGTGATGAGTTAAATTTTTTTACAGACATATAATGAAATATAAGTTAATTTAAAAAATAGACATTACGAAAAAAAATTTGTTTTTTATTTTTTGAACTAGAAAAGGTAGTGTTTAGTAGAGTTTTAGAATTATAATTTGAGAATAGAGTTATATTTTGAATTTGTAAGTTTTGGAATCATTATTTGAAAAGAAAAAATTTATTTGGTTTTGAGTTTTAAATTTTTGATGTGGCATATGAAATGAGAAAAGTTGTTTAATTATGAGTTTTGAAAAGAATTTTCAAAATTTATATAATTCATAACCAAACGCACAACTCAAAACTCTATTGAAAATTTCATTCAAAACTCATAACCAAACTTTTTTTAAAATTCAATTCAAAAAATACTGTCATTTCGGTCTAAAAAATTAATTTTTATATTTAAAAAATATCAAAAACAAATATAATTTTTTTTTCCAAATAACAGGTGGTGATTGGCAATTGCAAAAAGAAAAAAAAATACTATTCTGGTCAACCAGCCGGACATCTAGGAGGATGTTCGGGTCAAAAATTCAAAAACTGTCTGGTTTATCAAACATTTTTCAAAATGTGTTTTGAAATCATAATTTGAAAACTAAAAACAAACACAACAAGGATGAAAAATTAATTAGAAACTCACAACAAACACATTTATTTCCACCAATTTTTCTTACGTCTTGCCACTAAGTAATGACAACATAATTGTTTATTTTATATTTTAGAGAAAAAAAATAAAAATTAAAAGAGTTACAGAACAAGGTTATGACTGTACAGTGTATGAATAAGTTGGCAAGTGAGACCCCTTATAGATTTGAATTAATGTAAAATCTCTTATCAGATCGATTTGGTTGCTAGCACATAACACTACACAACAAATGTGAACACTAATAAAATTAAAATCAAATAATATTGCACTTTCAACTTTGAAGTCTCCAGTCCCAATCCAATTTCAACGAAACTGCCCTACTTTTAGAATACAAACTTTAATATATATATATATATATATATCTATAAAATAAAACATGACTATTCTTGGAAATGTATCAAAATGTATTAGAGATACATTTGATTTTAATGGTCTAGAACAATATATATATATCAGATGTTCAATTATAATTTTTGTAATTTTTAGTTATAATTAATTGTAGTATTTATTATAATTTAGTTATGACTTGTTATGATATTAATTGTTATTTTAATTATGATCAATTTTTTTAATTATATTTTTAGTGATATTTAATTATGACTCATTTTTATATTTGTTTTGAGTTATTTTAATTATTATTTTCATCATAATCAAATAAGTTTTTAGTTATAGCTTATGACTCAACCTTTGGCGGTGTTTGGAAAGCGTTGGTAGAGGCTATTTTAGCCTTAACAATAAAAAAAGTCTTTTAGCCCCTTTAGACCATTGATTTAAAAATATATATATATAGCCTGGCTGTGGTCTGTCACGGTGACAGTGTAGGACTGTTACTGTGACAGGTTGGTTAATTACAATTTTACTCCTTTAAATTAATTTTGAAAAATGTGAAGTTAGGCACAAATTTATCATGTTAACTTCAAATATCATTGCAACACATTTTTCAATACACTAACTCAAATAACAATCCATCCCATCTTCCCAGACACAAAAACAAAAATAGCTTATTAAAAATAGCTAAAAAGCCAAAAAACTTCTAAAATAGCCACTTCCCAAACATTCACTTTATTTGGCATCTGACTAAAAAAATTCTCTTCATCTTTTACATTTTTTTATTAAAAAAATTGATAATTCTTACTCTATATATATATTTGACATTATTGAATTGTTTTAATTTCCTAACAAATTTTATGAAACAAAAACATGCCCAATGCTAAGAGAAGGCATTGGGTGGTCGTGGAGCATTACTCCACGTTATTCAAGGTTGGACACTTGCCAATTTATTTCCTAAAGGAGAAGCCAAAGCGATAGGGCCTGCTTTTTTAATCAATTAAATACAATTTAAGTCTTATTTAGTAACTTAACCTTTTAGTTTTAGAAAGAAAAAAAAAAAAAAAAAATCATTAAAAAACCAACATTTTATATCAAAAAGGTTAAAGATTTTTTAACACTGTGACTTTACCATGGAGCAAGGTATAATTTCTTCAAGAAAAATGATTGAGACCTCGAAACTTCGAAACTTGAAGGCCTCGAATTTTTTTTTTGCAAAGGTGATTATATATAGGAGTGTGTTAAAAAAATTAGACATTTCGCACAAACTCAGCTTGTGTGGTTTGATAGGGTGATAAAATTGACTGATCAGTTGGGTTATTAGTTAAAATTTGTTAATTTCATATAATTTTGTACGAGTCCCTACTATATTTTTATTTTAAATCAATTTCCTCCAAGTCTTCTAGATTTGAAATAAAAATATAGTATAGACTCGTACAAAATTATATGGAATTAATAAATTTTAATTAGTAACCTAACTGATCTATCTATTTTATTACCAAACTAGTCCAACCCAATTGATTTACCTTATCAAATTACACAGACTGAGTTAATGTGAGATGTCTAATTTTTTAACACACCCTTACACATAACTACCTTTTAAAAAAATAGACAAATTACAATAACAGTCCCTATAGTTTGGGACTCGTGTCACTTTAGTCCCTGACTTTTCAATTGTGACACATTTGACCATAAATTTTGAATCTTGTTCCAAATAAGGACAATTGAAGATATCATTGTTTAATTTCAAGAGCAAAATCATCAATTTAATAAAATATAAATTAATTTGACAAAAATAAACGTCAGAAAAATATTTTAATTTTAAAAAAATTATTTTTATCCACCAATGATAAAATTATGTAAAATCGATGAAAATTAATAAAAATTACATGATTAATTTTTAAAATTTAATTTTACATAATCATTATTCAAGCGCATAATAAAAATTAATTTGGTAAAAAAAATAAATAAATGTCTAAAAGATTTATCAATTTTACATAATTTTATTTTTAGTGAGTAGAAATAATTTTTAAAAATTCAAAAATATTTATTTGACATTTATTTTTGTCAAATTAGTTTATATTTTATCAAATTGACGATTTTACCCTTGAAATATCTAATGATATCTTCAATTGTCCTTATTTCGAACAAAATTCAAAATTCATGGTCAAATGTGCCACAATTGAAAGGTCAAAGACCAAAGTGACACAAACGCCAAACTATAGGGACTATTAGTATAATTCACCCTAAAAAAATCAAACCAAACCAAACCAACATAAAAAATAAAAAAATAAAAAAAACGATTCGAGGCATTCGAGCCTTGAAATTTATCGGGTGTGTTTGGTTTGTATTTGTAAAGTAGTTTTTGAGATAAAAAGTACGAAAACTTGTTTGGTTCGCCTTTTTTCAGAAATAATTTTGAAAAATTATTTTGGGGAGAGAGTTTTAAAAAAAGTGATTGATTTGATGTGTATGAGAGAGAGAGTGATTTTAAAAAGTAGCTAACCAAACAAAATTTTAAAATTTTTTAAAAAAAATTTATTTGATTTAATTACTCTTAAAAATTTATTTGTAAAGAAGTTTTCCCCAAAATTTTTCTCAAAAACAAACCTAACAAACCCATCGTCTCTCAAGTGCCAAAGCGCGTGAACTCTGTCAAATCTCTACTATCAACGTCTTAGGATGATGAGTCCGCTCTCTCTCTCTCTCTCTCTCTCTCTCTCTCGATTTGCCAAGCCTTAAACCCTAAATTCACATTTGGCAAGAGAGTTGTGGGCTAAATTAGCCACTATAGGACGAAATTGGCTAAATTAGCCACAACGCGACAAAAACGCTTCAGGATTGGGAGATTCTATTTCCACACATCAAGTTTTCTTACTCTACACACTTAATAAATTTTTTCAGAATCACAATTTTATCCTTTAACAAAATTACTATCTCACCCACCATCATCTCAGAATTTCTCCATACACATCCCATGCCCAAACCTCAGCCATACACATCATTTCTTTTTCACTTTCCCTACTCTTTGCATTACTAACTTCAAACTTTACATTATGTATATGAAAAATGTTTGAGGGCCACAATTTTTGTGGCTTAAATGGCTCAAAATTGTCAAAATGACGTCATTTTGACAATTTTGATGTTGTTTTGTACTCAAAACGACGTCATTTTGGCAATTTCGAGCCATTTGAGCCACAAAAATTGTGGCCCTCTACCATTGTTGTATATATATAGCTCTACAGAAACATTAATCACTAACATTGACCCGAAATTTATCAACAAACACCAACAAAAACAAAATCAATTAATTCAGGAACAAAACAAACAAATCAAATTAAGTACGAGGAAACATGTTACAAACAAAATCAACTTCCCGATCGCATCGACAACCATCGCATTCAACTTCACCATCATCATCTTCATCGTCACTCTCCCACCCTCTTCTTCTTCTTCCCAATCTCTCGGGTCGATTATCATCATGGTCTCTTATCGCACAACAAGTACTGGATCTCTGTTTTTGAACCAGTGGGTTCACTACCCATATCATCCTAACAATTTCTCTCAACTTGTCTCGACACTCTCTGATCAAACTACGAAATTATGTATTTTTTTCAAAATTTATTGGATGAAATTATACATAATATTCGGAAATCAAGTGCCGAATTAAACACATATATTTGGTAACCCAGTGCCGAGCACTTCCAGCCACGAAAAAATCATACTTTCATGCCAATGGAGTGAAGAGAGATCCGAAAATTGTCAATCTAATAACAAAATGATAAATGTAATAATAAAATTGAAAGATTTTGTTACCTTAAACAAGGTTTTCAACAGTGTTTAGTAGATATTCAATGGAGCTCTTGAAATCTTCAATGGAGGTGAGGAAAGTGCAGATTTTTTTTTTTTTTTGGTTTCCTGTTTGAACTTCTTCTTCTTCTTTCCTGTTTGAAGTAGAAATGTAAATTAGGGTCACTTTGGTCTTCACGAAAGTGGGTGGAAGTGAAATGTAAATTGGGGTAAATTAAAGTGTGTATATTTTGAGGGTAAAGTGTGTGTACATATGAGTGAAGGATTTATTTGTAATTTTAAGGATGTGGGTTGAGATAATTACTTAATAATTAAATTAATAGGGATGTGTATTGAGAAAAGATTTGCCCTGAGTTTATTAAGGGGGTGGAAATAGAATTGCCCTTCAGGATTGTATCTTACATACAAGGAGGGGTGAAATTACCAAATTACCCATGGGTCTTTGTTCACACTATCACACCCTCGAAAAAACAAAAAGAACATTTGCCACGTAATGTATACAAAATTGTGAACTGAGCCAGGTAAAAAAATAAAGTTAAAAATTAATGTATACAAAAAAAATTTACCAAATTAATGTACCAAAAAAAATTTACGCGACAAATTAATTTACCAAATTTTTTTTTTTACATTTGCCACATAAAAAAAAAAAAGAACATTTACCAAATTAATGTATACAAATTTTTTTTTGACAAAACCGTAAATTTTTTATAAAAAAATGACAAAAATACGGCTCATCCAAAAAATAAAAAATAAATTTTACAAACCAGAAATTAGCATTTGCCATGTAATTTACAAATACATAAAACACATGAAACCCCATTTTTGAAATATAAATACAAATTAATGTATACAAAAAAAAAATGATAAAAACGTAAATTAAAAAAAAAAGAACGACGAAAATATGGCCCATCCAAACAAAAAATAAAATTAAACACATAAAAACATAAATTAGAATTTGCCACGTAATTTAAAAATAAATAAAACACATGAAAACCCATTTGTCAAATATAAAAACAAATTAATGTATACAAATAAAAAAAATTACAAAAACGTAAACTAAAAAAAAAAAGAACGACAAAAACACGTCTCATCCAAAAAAAAAAAGGAAAAAACAACAAAAAAACAGAAATTAGCATTTGTCATGTAATTTACAAATAAATAAAACACATGAAAACCAATTTTTGACATATAAAAACAAATTAATGTGTACAAATAAAAAATTGGCAAAAATGTAAATTAAAAAAAATAACGACAAAAATACGCCTCATTCAAAAATATTTAAAAAAAAAAACATAAAAACATAAATTATTATTCGCCACGTAATTTACAAATAAATAAAACACATGAAAACTCATTTTTCAAAAATAAAAAAAAGTTATTGTATACCAATAAAAATAAATAAGGCAAAAAACGTAAATTAAAGAACAAGAACTAATTAATGTATAAAAAAAAATGACAAAAACATAAATTTACAAAAAAAAACAAAAACAAAAAAGCCAATTCGGTCCAAACAGAGGCTGACGTGGAGGACCACTTTCAATGTGTTGACATGTAAGGTGGATGAAGGGCAATTTGGTAATTTCACAGAAAGACGCCTCACCAAAAAGCTAAAAAGTCAAAAAAACTAAAAAGTCCTTCCCAAACCAGACTTTTTAGCCCCAGGCTAAAATAGCCAAAAAAGTCAAAAAGCCAAAAAGCCAACCCACTTCCCAAACGGAGGCTAAAAAACATAAAAAATAAAAGTTGGGTTTGATTTAAGGGTGGTTTGGAATGATTTAAATAAGTGTATTTTTTAACTTTTTATGAAATATAAATTGAGTATGGGTTAAGTTTGAAATGATGTGATAGAAAGATGATGTGACTTAAATAGGATAGTAATTTTTTGATTTTTTAATTTTTTTAAGTTATAACAAATAAGGCCTTAATTTTAAAATTAGAATTTGAGCATAAAATTATGATTTAAATATGGAATTATTAAGTTTTGAATTTGTTTATTATGAATTTTGAAAAGAATTTTAAGTTGTATTTTGAGTTTTAAGTTTTTAATTTTAAGTTGTATTTTGAAATTTTTTGAATTTATTTTTTTAAATATTTAAAAATGTTCAAGAAAATTTTATTTTTAAATTTTAAATAGGGGGATGCACCAATAAATCCCAAATTAATAACTTATACACTGTTTAGTCCTAAAAGTTTTCTTATAGACTGAAAGGTCCCATTACAATGTTTCAAATAGCATATTAATGTTTCAAACATTAGATTTCAAATATCTAATGTTCATCAGATTTCAATAAATTTTGAAATTTAGAATGAAACATCAGATTCATTTATATCATGAACATCATGATGATGTATAAAATGGGACTAAATAGAGCATAAGAAAACTTTTAGGACTAAATGGTTCAACTTTTCAAAAACTAGGATTTATGAGTAAATTTTCCTTTTAAATATATAATTTTTATTTAAATTTTTTAATTTTAAATATTATATTATATTTTATTTTGTAAATATTTTAAACTCAAAACACAACTTCACACTCAACTCGTAACTAAACACATAACTCAAAACTTAATTCAAACCCAAGGGTGTATGGCAACTTGGTAAAGGCTTGGAAGTTAAAACTCTAGGTCTCAAGTTCGAAATTCCTTAGGCCAATCTCCTGAGTGTAACACAGTTAGTTAGGAGGTTAGCCTCAAGTTATTGCTGTGGGCCTAATGCTCCCTCGCTACACGTGTCCTGGTGATCTCTGCAAGGGACGCCTAGGACCTGTGAGAGAGTGAGAGGATTTTCCTGTAAAAAAAAAAAAAAAAAAATCAATTTAAAAATTATTTTCAAAACTCAAACCAAACACATAATTCAAAACTTCACACTCAAATCGTAATCAAATACATGATTAAAAATTAAAACATTTAAAAATATATTTACAAAAAAATAAAATAATTAATTTTAAAATAAAAATTATATATTTAAATATTTTTTTAAAAATATAACATATAAATGTATAAAATATAGTGCACATTAAAATGAATAAATAACTATTTAAAATATAAAATATTTACCTCAAAAAAAAAAATTAAGAAAATGTTTAAATATTTAAAAAAATAAATATCAAAAATTTCAAAATACAACTAAAAGCTCTTTTTAAAACTTATAACAAAAAAAAAAAAAAAAAAAAAAAAAAAAATTGGCCCTGTTTGGTTTTTAATTCAAACCATGATTCCACACATGTTATCAATCCTTTGGTTGCTTACAATTTGCAAATCATGATTCCAAATGAATTTCAAAACACATTTTGAAAATATGTTTGGTAAACCAAAGAGTTTTTGATTTTTTTGTCTACCCGATCATCCGTTCGGACATCCGCCTAGACTCAAGGATGGCAATTTGAACCCGGTCTGACAAAGACTCGGTCTCTCGATCCCGATTAGAACGGTTTTTCCCTGAAAAATACCCCTGACAGGGTGGGGATGGTATTCGAAAATGCATCCTCGATAATGTTTGGGATCGAGACGGTGATACGTTCTCCCTAACCCCGGCCCTGTCACGACCCAAACCCGGCCCTATGGGTTTAGCACCGTAACCGGCCAGTAATCCGAGATTACCAAAGGCCTGCTAAACAGTAATACAGTAAAACAGAGTACAGGGCCTGGCGGAAGCCAATACAGTCAATAACTAGTATCCATTGAGCTGTGACAATCTGTATGCCAAAAACATTTTTCATGCATTCATACAGTTCAGAACAGTACAGTCTATACAATCATTTACAATCATTCAGTACGGGGACCTAATCCCTCGATAACAGTACAGTAACGGTCTATCAGTCGATACAGTAAGCAAAACAGAACAGTGCAATAAAGGGGAAAGCTAGAACACCCCTAAGCCTTTGCATAACAGGCTCGGAACCTCGCAGTGAGGCACAGTGGTTGGCTGACAAAACAAAAGCTTGCCTGACGCTCCTAGCTGCAGTCTGGTGCCTGGACACCTACATATATATATAAGCAGTGAGCTAAAGCCCAGTGAATAACATAAGGCGTAAAGAGGTTATGAATGAATGTCCTTACAGTAATAAAACAGTTCATTAAACAGTATTTCAGTTTTTCAGTATTTCAGTCAATCAGTCATTCAGTTTGTGGCTCATATTTCAGGCCATAACAGTTATTCAGTCAAACAGTGATATGTGGTACATCCATTAGCCTATAAACAGTAGGTCCAAAAGGACCGGGCCTTGACAGACCCAACAGTAGTGATGGCCATCGATCAGTAAACAGTACGGTTCCACAAGGGAACCTACAGAGCTCTGTAACAGTAACGGTAAACAGTAGGTGCTAAGGATGCCATAGTACAGTTCGGAAATAAAGGACATACATTCATTCAGTAAATAATTCCAGTTCAGTAATCAGTTCAGTAAACAGTTCAGTTTAGTTCAGTAAACAGTTCTGAAGATGATCATTTTTGAACATATCTTTACAAAGTTGTTACTCACAGAGTTTGGGCTACAGTATGCTAGAGCGTCTCCTCGAAAGCCAACCCTACACAGTATACAGGATGAACACACACTAAGCTATACAGTTGGGAAAGATCAATAACTTAATCCCTAATTTGCCTCGGTGTGTTCTACATCTATATCCTCATTAAGATGCCTTAAACTAGGCCTAAGAATGCCTAGAATGGGATGAGGATGCAAAAATACAGTTGGAAGACATATTTCAAAAGTTGCTGAAATTAAGAGCTTCGCTCGAGCGAGCCTTCCTTCGCTCGAGCGAGCTTCCAAAATCAAAGGATTCGCTCGAGCGAGAAATCCTTCGCTCGAGCGGTCTGATGAAACAGTAAAAGTACTGGATGCTCGATTTTTACGCTCGAGCCACCAATCCTTCGCTCGAGCGTAGCTCAGAGGAAACCTTGGTCGCTCGAGCGAGGAATCCTTCGCTCGAGCGAAGAAGCCAAATCTGGAATTTCCAGATCTGCCTCCCAAGCATTCTCCCACTCCATACTCGACCTCTTGGGCCCAAATTCTGGAAAACACATTTAAACTCAATATACAACCAGTTTCAAAGCTCAATTTAAGAATTCAAAGCCCAAGGGTGAGTCAATTAAAACCATTTTCAAACCCATTTTCAAGAACAACATTCAAACATGTCATGCATGCAATTCAAACCAATTTAAAGCTTCATTTCTTGCTCTAATGAGCTCCAATCTTTGAAAACAATGTGGAAACATGGACTAGAATAGAAACATGGACATGCATGTATAATTCTACCATGAATTCAACTTAAAAATCACCAATTCAACCATGCATGCATGAATTGTGTTCTAATTCAATGTGTATGAACTAATTCATGATCCAACCCACTAAATTGATATGAGACCTGCATGAACAAGTTGAATATACAACTAGGAGGATAGATTTCTCACCTAGGTTCTTCAATTACAAGTCTAGCAAGCTAAATTTGCCAATTTGCACTCCAATTCTTCAAGACTCAAGCTAAAACCCAAGATTGAATCCAATTCTCTCACTCTCTCTCTGATTCTCCTCTCTTGGTCGGCTAGAGCAAAGGAATGGGCTGAAGAAATGATTTGTTTAGGTGTATAATAAGGCTCACAATATATACATGAAGTGGGCCACTCAATGGCATAACGGTAAATAAGGCCAACTTATGCAATCTAACATCATTTAATCTAATTTAATCATACCAAAAAGGTTTTCAATTAAATACACCATAAAATCACATTAATTATAATGATCATAAATCACTAAACAATTTTCAGTTCGGCCGCCGATAAGGCCTTCAATTAGCAGTTGAAACGGAAACACACAAACAGATGATAAAACAGTCGAACAGATGGAAGTGCAATACGATAGACACACTTAGTCAATTCAGTTCCAATTTCCAATCAGTCCGTTCAGTATTTCAGTGGATTCGATTATCAGTCATAATCAGTCTTAATTTAGTAGTAATTGGCAATAAATCAGTGATTAATCAGTAATCGGTAACGAGGGTTGTTACAGGCCCGTCCCCATTTTTCTGAACTAAAATTACCATTACACCTATATATATATATATAAACCAAACCCTAACACGACACAACCTCTCAGACACACAGATCCTTACCGTCTCTCTCTCACATCTCTCTCTCTCTAAAACCCTCGTATCACGCTGATCTCCATCATTGGCTCTCGTCTGTGCTTGCGTCGCTCGCTTCTCCCTCATTGCCGACGTGGCTCCTCCTTCACCGCCGGTATGCATTTCTCTCTCTCTGGTCGCACTTTTCTTTATCCCTTTTTGTAGATACCATTTGATTTTTGTTCTCACTTCACCCCTTGGTTTTTACAGTATATATGCTGCGATTTGCTTAATTTTGTTTTTGATCTATGTATTTTGGCGAATCTTTGAGGGGTTTTTGGCCATAACGAAGAAGAATAATCTTAATCAGAGTCAGTCATAGGTTCAAGAGCTGTTGTTGTTGTTTCAGACCAACAACCTAGAGGTATGTTTAGTTGATTTTCTTTTGTTTAATTCTTTCTGTGTGATGTTCATCTTTAATCTTTTGTTGGTTTTGTTAATTATGATTAATTTGTTAATAATAATCCTTGTGTTTTTGAATTTGGGTGATTTGTGTTTGGGTGATTCTTCCCCCTGATATTGTTTTTTTTTTGGGGGGGAAATTTTCGAGGTCAGGAAAACTCGATCCCCATTAGGAAGCGAGGGCGATGATAAGTTCCTTACTGGGGATCGGGCCTGGGGACACGGGAATTTTCATTATTGGGGATCGGGGGCGGATAGTGTAACAACCCCTATCCGTAATTAGCCACTAATTCGTATTTAATGATGTTAATGAGTGGATTAAAATAAATTATGTGTTTATTCTGCACTTTGTATGATTTTGGCTTTCTATTTGTTACTTATAGAAATATCTGTTTGGAATTTCACTTTAACATGTAAATCGAAAGCCTTGTTGGCATCCGAAATCGAAATTGACTACACCGATATGTTATTTGGAATTTTTAGAACCATATGGCAAGTTTTATTAAAAATTGATTCAGAACGATTAATTAAGTTATGTTTGGTTAGCCTAATATTCTAATTAATGTGTTTTAGCACCATAAGCATATATATGAGATATAAGCTCATTTTGAGCTCATTTCTTTCATCTCCCTTAGTGCACAAATCTGAGAATTCATCTTAGAGAGAGAGAGAACACAATTCTATTGAGAGAAAGGAAGAGATTGTAGAAGAATTGAAGGCTATAGCTTGTATTGATCAAAGATTGTGCTAGAACAAGAGTAATTCAAGGCTCTAGGTAAGATTACAACCTCTAAATTGTGTAACTAAGTCATTTAACATGAAATTTCTTCAAGATTATGAGTTTGATGTGCATATTGAGCTTAGAATAAAGATTTGAGTTGCAATTCATGCATGCATGTGCATTTTCTCACAAATTGAGCAAGAACTCCAAGAATTCTCTCTTGCATGTTTGAATTTCATCTTCATTTGGGGAAATCATCGAGTTTCAAGTTGTTTTGTGGTATTTGATCATGTTTTGAGAAGTTTGATGCAAGAAAAATTCATGCATGTTGTGTTCATAAACATTCTTGAAGTTTAAGTTGAAATTGGGAACTTTTGGCAAACCCTTGGGCCATGATTTTATGAAATGATCCTAAATTCTTCATGTTTTACAAGTTACTATGTTATCTCAAGTTTTTGTGGCCCAATAGATGTGTTTTGAAGGTTGGAATTCGAGTTTTGAGCTCGTAGGTGCAATCTGGAAATTCCAGAATTTGCATCTATGCTCGAGCGTGGGAGTTCACGCTCGAGCGACCACTCTGAGTGCGTGCACTTCGCTCGAGCGACCAAAAGTCCACTTAAGCGTGAATTACAAGCTCCCAGAAGTTTCATGTCTTTTACAGATCGCTCGAGCGAAGGAATGTGTGCTCGAGCGACCATTCACATTTTGCATGTCCACTTGGCCGAGGAAAGCTACGCTCGAGCGTGGACCTTATTTTCAGAAATTTTGCCTAAGTGTTCCAAGGCATGTTTTGGCATCCTCATTGCATCTTAGGCATTCATAAGCCTTAATTAAGCCATAATAATGAGGTTTGGATTAGAAACACACTAAGAAAAGAATGTACTAAGTTCCGAGACTGCAAGTGTGTTTTTTTTAGGCAATGTGATAAGAAAGAATAAGAACCAATGTAATGAAAGCTAAGCCTTAATGGCTACTTGAATGTGTAATGATAAGACATGCTTGTGTTATGTATTTTGTGATTGTAGGTCAAGACTTAAGGATTGATTGACCGCTTACTGGAACCACTGTGAGTAACGTTATCGTAAAGATACGTTCATATGAATTATGTTCCAAATGAAATATGATAAGTTCTGATTTTTGAAATGATATCTGTTTTCGTGAACGAATATTCCATGTTTGAAATCTATTATGGCATTCATAGATAGTCCCAAGTCATGGGGGACGACATGAAAATGCGGGTCCATGACATCAAGTAATTACGAGATCTCGTTAGCCACTTCATTGTGGTGATATGTGTTTAATCGGTATCCGGAACCGATTACTCTAGTCGGAAGACGTTCTGTGATGTGCTCTATAGGATGTACCATTATTATGTTCTGATATGAAAATGATTATGCTCTGGTCTGTTTTCTGCTTATGATATATTCGGATTTCGTTCACTAACCCCTTTACCTTAATGTTATTCATTGGGCTTTGGCTCATTGTGTGTGTATATATGTATAGGTGAGCATTCTGGAGCTCGAGCCTGAAGGCTTTTGTCTGGATCTGTGTTCTGTTGTCAGCTAACCCTTGTGCCTCACGTGGAGGTTCCCGAAGTGTCATGTGTTTAAGTTCTGTGGTTTCTGTTTATATAAGACTTGATTTGATGTCATTGGCTGTACTTAAAATACAGTAATGTGTGTGGGTATAATGTATGGTTGAGTACCGGTTATGTATATAAAGTTTTAAATATTCCGTTGCATATAAGTCAGCACAACTCGTTGGACAATTATATTTATGTATTAGCTTCCGCTAGCCCCTTAATTTTGTTAATCTGTTTAGAGGCCTTCGGTAATCTAAGAATTACTGGCAGGTTACGATGTTAAACCTATAGGGGCGGGTTTGGGTCGTGACAGATAGTGTGATCCTTAGCTCGGCCCGTCACCATTCCTACTTAGATTAGGGGTGAGCAGCGAATATTTCGATTCGGTCAAAACGACCGAACCGAACCGAACCGAACCGATTCGTCACATTTTGGATGGATGCATGATGATGATGGACGATTGCGGATAGATTTTTTTCAATCCGCCTATTTTTGGACGGATGACAAATTTGAGATTTCTTTGGCAGCAACCGAACTGCCAAACCGCGAGTACCCCTAACAATTTGTAAGACTTTGTGTTTTCAATTTGTTTAGATATTTTGTTTGTATTTTTAATTGAAAAAGAGTTTAGATATTCTGTTATATTTATAATTTATTTTCAATTTGGAAATCCTTTTATCAAATGGCAAGTGTTGATATTTGGTATTTTTGTATAGAAAATATAAGGCTTAATTTTGTCATTTAAAAAAAAAAAAAACTAAATAGTTTTTGAATAAAAAAAAGTAAAGAAATAGTTTAGATAATGCATGATTTTCTTATATGTAGTTATTATTGGTATTTGACAATTTACTTGATAATCTTTTAGTTATGTTGAGTTTGATTGTTATAAAAAAAAAAAAAAATGCTGACAAGTTGTATTATGTTTAAAATTTGTAAAAGTTTAAACCTCTAAAATCGATTCGCATCCATCCACCAATCCACATCCGTCTATTCGACGAAAGGATGTAGATTGATTTTTTTAAATCCACCAATCCGACGGATGGATGGCAGATTAGAGGTTCCCCGGCCGCGACCGAACCTCACACACCCCTAGCCTAGATAGTTTTTGAATTTGTGGGTCTACCCGGTTGACCGGAACCATTTTTTTTTTTAAATAAGGATTTGGCATTTGTCATCTGGAAAAAAAAAAATATATTTGTTTTTGATATTTTTTAAATATAGAAAATATTTTTTTGAAACCAAAATGACAAATTATTTGGACATTTATTTAAAGTTTTTTTTAAAAAAAAAGTAAAAATTAAAAATTAATTTGCTACAGTAATTTAAAAAAAATCAAAAAAATGCTTTTTTAATATTTTAAATTAAAAAGTATTTTCGAATTTTTTGAGTTTCGTGTCACTTTGGTCCCTGACTTTTCAATTGTGACACATTTGACCTTGAATTTTGAATCTTGTTCCAAATAAGGAATTTTGAATTTTGTGACACAATTGAATTTCGAATCTTGTGACACAATTGAAGATACCATTGCTTAATTTTAAGGACAAAATCATCAATTTGATAAAATATACACTAATTTGACAAAATAAATGTCAATTTTTTTAAATTTTTTTTAAAAAATTATCTCTATCCACCAAAGATAAAATTATGTAAAATTGATAAATTTTTTAGACATTTATTTATTTTACCAAATTAATTTTTGTTATGTGTTTGGATGATGATCATGTAATGAGTGGTTGTTAAGATTTTAAAGTGTAATCGATATATTTAATATATGAAATGTTTTTAGTTTTAAAATTTTTGATTTAAGGGATTGGTTTAATAATGATATCAAAGTTGTCGCTATATTTGATTTTTGGAAAAATAGGAATTAATTTAATGAAAATAAAAACAACCACCCCCTACATGATCATCTTCCAAATACATAATAAAAATTAATTTGGTAAAAATAAAATAAATATCTAAAAAATTTATCAATTTTAAATAATTTTATTTTGCTAGGGATAAATAATTTTTAAAAATTTTTAAAAAAATTTTGACATTTATTTTGTCAAATTAGTATATATTTTATCAAATTGACGATTTTATCATTAAAATTAAGTAATAGTATCTTTAATTGTCTTTATTTGGAACAAGATTCAAAATTTAGGATCAAATATATCACAATTAAAAAGTCAAGAACTAAAATAACATAAATCTAAAACTATAGAAACTATTAATATAATTTACCCTCTATATATATTTGATATTATTGAATTGTTTTAATTTCTTAACAAATTTTATGAAACAAAAACATACCCAATGCCAAGAGAAGGTATTGGGTGGTCATGGAGCATTACTTCACACCACTTGAGGTTGGACACTTCCCAATTTATCTCCTCAAAGGAGACGCCAGAGTGATAGGGTCTACTTTTTTTAATCAATTAAATACAATTTAAGTCTGATTTGGTAACTCAATTTTTAGTTTAAAAGTAAGAAAAAGTCATTAAAAAAAAATATAAAAAATTAATATTTTATATCAAAAAATTAAAGATTCTTTTTTATTTTTATTTTTTACATATCTTTTCATAAAAATTTAAAAAATCATTTTAAATATATTAATTATTTTTATTTTATATTTTAATCAAAAATTAAAAAATTACTAAAATAAGATATTTTCAAACGAGATCTCAGAACACTATTAGGGTGCGTTTGTTTAGATTGACTGAATAAGGGGGATTGTAATCCATCGAACTATTAGTCGTGCGATACATTATCCTCGGACTATTTGGTTTGACTAGATTTATATCATATATTTGTTTAGTCATGGGATTAGATGTCTGAATTAGACTATTTTTAGTTATCCAATGTTTGTTTGGGATATTATGAAGAAAGATAAATGCTCAAATGACTATTTTATCCTTTTCAATTATTTACTAAGTAATAGCAATATTAAACATAGCTTTAATATTTTAATGAGTTAATTACCAAAAAGTCCTGTTTACATATTTGGTGGTAGCTTAGGTCCTATCAAAAAGTTTTTGAACCAATAAGTCCCATTTATAGGTAAAAAGACGTTTTGCCCACTGTGGTCCTTCCTCCACTGTGGTCCTTCCTCCCCTCCGTACATGATAGATAGAAAAAGGCCCCAACACACTAAAAACAAAAATGGCCACCACACTCCAACTCAACACGTGTCACTATTCCATTGTTTCAACACCCAGTATCATGCAAAGTGGACCGTTGATTTTTCCCTTTCCCACCCTCACCACAACCCCCACCCCCACCATACAAAAATTACACACACACGCGCTCTCTCTCTCTCTCTTAAGTGTGCGCCATCAGAATTGGGTTCCTAAGGTTTGTTTGTTTGTTTCAAATTATAATTAATTAACCCTTTCTTCGTTCTTCCTTTCTATGGTTAATTCCATGATTCATAATACCACCAACCCACAAAAGTCTCTAACTTTCTCCCCAATTTTCTTACACTAATCCCAAACTGAGAATGTTCTCAATTTCAAAATTGAGAATATTCTTAATTTTCAAACAGAGAATGATTTCAGTATATAATTATCAAAATTAAAAAAAAGAGTTAATTACCAAAAAGTCCTGTTTACATATTTGGTGGTAGCTTAGGTCCTATCAAAAAGTTTTTGAACCAATAAGTCCCATTTATAGGTAAAAAGACGTTTTGTCCTTTAATTTCAAAACTGAGAATGTTCTCAATTTCAAAACTTGAGAATATTCTCAATTTTCAAACAGAGAATGATTTCAGTATATAATTATCAAAATTAAAAAAATTTTGTTTGGCTTCTGAGAAAAGTATGAGATAGAAAAGAAAGATAATTCTGCGAATATTCTAAGAAATTTATAATTATCAATTTTGAGAAATTTCTCAAATTTTTCATGATTAAAATTGAGAATATTATAAACTGAGAAGGTTCTCAATTTTAAAAAAATCTCCCCCCTCTCTTTCTCTCTCTGTGCAAAAACAGGCTTGCCTCATATTCTATCATGATCTGCACCTCTAGACACAGTAGGAACGCTAATTACTCCCTCGAGCATTGGAATCGCCTCCTCAAACCTTCCCAAACTACAATAAATCGCCGCGACGACGTGCAAGCTCATCGCCAGATCCAAGCACTAGACGGCGAGGGATCGGCGATGTTGTTTTGGGGTTTATGGGTTCGAATTGGTCGGAATTGGTTCGGATCTGGTGGTTGTTTTCATCGGGAACTGCGATTCGGAGCGGCGGAGCTTCTGGTGGCGTTTTGACTGAAACTAGGCCCGGCATAGTTACTACTCAAGAAATGCAGAACCCAGATAAGATCAACCTATATATATGTATATATATATATAGAGAGAGAGAGAGAGAAAGTGTTATGGAGACGACATTAAGAGGGGCGACTAAGCTAAAGATTAGAACTTGCCACCATTCTCAACTGTCAATACTGGTGTGTTTGTGTGAGGTGAGAGAACCGTGAGGTGTGCATTATTACTGTTGTGGTTAGCTTCAGAGAGGAAGAAATGTGAGAGAGAGAGAGAGAGAGAGAGAGAGAGAGAGAGAGAGAGAGAAGGGAGGGGGTTTGGATAGGTAAATTGGTCTATTAAAAATTAATGGGACTTGAAGGAGCAAATAATTTTATCTAGGACTTAATGGAGTATAAATTCACAAAATGGGACTTGTATGTAAATGCCCCTATTTTAATTATTTTTAGTTAGATTAAATAAAAATTTATTTTATTTTATTTTTTGCACAATTAAATAAATTTATTTTTAAAAAATTAAATAAATTAAATATAAATAAAAATATATGTTATTTTTGAATTAAAAATTTAAATAAATTTATTTTAAATAATAATAATAATTAAATAATGAAATAAAATAAAAACATCTATTAAAATTTAAATAATGAAATTAAATAAAATATAAACAAAATTTTAAAATAAAACATCAATAAAATATCTATAAAAAAATATTTTAAAAAATTAAATAAATAAAACAAAAATAAAAATAAAAATAAAAAATAAATAAAATTATTTTATTTTTAAATCGAGGCATTTAAATTTTTTTGAATTTTACTAAATATAATACATAATTAAATACTAGAGGCTAAAAATGTAATTTCATTGTCTAATCTCATGGGATGAGTTATCCCATGGTTTCTATCCCACACCCCCCATGGGATAGGATAGTCCCACAAATATAGGACTAATAGTCCGGGAGGAGTATTAGTTCGGAGCAAAACTTTTGAAACAAACAATGGACTATTAGTCCGGTGGGACTAATAGTCCAATCCCACATCCTAATCT
Source organism: Camellia granthamiana (assembly GCA_036172215.1). Classification (NCBI taxonomy): domain Eukaryota; kingdom Viridiplantae; phylum Streptophyta; class Magnoliopsida; order Ericales; family Theaceae; genus Camellia; species Camellia granthamiana. Next base: position 19,606,666 of record CM069913.1, read on the forward strand.
TTCAAAACAAACACACCCTTAGTCCTAAATTGAGGTCTCGAAATTTCAAGGTTGGAATGCATCGAAATTGTTTTGTTTTGTTGCAAATGTGGTTATGTGTAAGGGTTTGCTAAAAAATTAGACATTTCACACCAACTCAGCCCGTGTGGTTTGATAGGGTGATAAAATTGACTGATCAATTAGGCTGCTAGTTAAAATTTGTTAATTCCATATAATTTTGTATGTGTTCATACTATATTTTTATTTCAAATCAAGAAGATTTAGAAGAAATTCAAATCAAAACCATTTCAATTTCCTCCGAATCTTCCTGATTTGAAATAAAAATATAGTAGGGACTCGTATAAAACTGTATAGAATTAATAAATTTTAAGCAGCAGCCTAATTGATCAGTCAATTTTATCATCAAACCAGTCAAACCCCAACTGACTTATCTTATCAAATCACACCAGCTGAGTTGGTACGAGATGTCTAATTTTTCAACACACTCCTACACATAGGCCTATTTTGAGAAGATGATAAAAAGTGATTTTTTGACTTTTAACCAAGTTTTTGGTTTTTTTAGACAAATAATTTAGAAAGTTGGTAAAAAGTGGCTTTTGATTTTTTTGATTAATATTTGTTTATGATGTCAAATTATAATAAAATGACCAAACTACCTTTATTTAGTTTAAAATATTTACTACTTTACTTATGTAACACATTTTGACTCATCAGGAATAGAATTATAATTTCACCATTAACTAAAAATTAACTTTCTGAATGAAAAAAACTCAAAAAAATTAACTTTTAACTTTTGTTAAAAATCAAAAAAGTGATTAAAAATCAACTTTCCAAAACAAGTCATAATCACTTTTAAAGGAAAAAAAAAAAAAAAAAAAACATCAACAACAACAGCAACATAATTCGACAATCGACACATTCGATTCGACCCTTGAAATTTCGAGGATTCTAGCACGACCGTTTCCGCAATGAATCCAGATCCTCGGTAGCCCTTTCCCTGTAGCGCCCCCTGTAGCCCCCAAAACGACGTCGTTTTGGGGGCGGTTTTCAGAAAAAAAAAAAAAAAAAACGCAGAAGAGGGAGGGGGAAGGAAGGAGAAGGAGGGGGAGAGGGAGAGGGAGGGAGGAAGGAGGGAGGCATCGCTGCCGCCGTCGCCGACGTCGTTTCCACGTCCCTCGCCGTCGTCGCCACCGTCGCAGCCGTCGTCGCAGCCATGGCAGCCGTCGTCCCTCCACCTCTCCGCCTCTTCCTCCTCCTCCTCCTCCTCCTCTCTCAATATTTATGGCCCCCTCCAGTTCAGTCCGGCCCATCCTCCTCCCTCCTTCCTCCCTCCTCCCTCCCTCTCCCTCTCCCTCTCCCTCTCCTTCTCCTTCCTTCCCCCTCCCTCTTCTGCGTTTTTTTTTTTTTTTTCTGAAAACCGCCCCCAAAATGACTGCCCCCAAAACGACGTCATTTTGGGGGCTACAGGGGGCGCTACAGGAGAAAGGGCTACCGAGGATCTGAGTCCTTCTGCAATGCCAATGCGAGTGTACTCTGTCAAGTCTCAACTGTCAACGTCTTAGGATGACGAGTCCACACTGTCTCTCTCTCGATTTGCCAAACCTTAAACCCCTAATTCACATTAAAAAAATAAAAAGTAAAAGATCCGTTTGACTTTAAAATTTTAAAATTATAATTTGAAAATGAAATTATAATTTAAGTATAGAATTGTGGACTGAGTTTTAAAAAGAGAATATCTCTTTAATTATAAGTTTTGAAAAAATAATTGAGTTGTATTTTGAATTTTTAATTTTAAATTGCATTTTGAAATTTTTTAGATTTATTTTTTTTAAATATTTAAGGAAATTTTATTTTTTATTTTAAAATTTTAAAATTTTTAATATTATATTATATTATATTATATTATATTATATTTTGTAAATATTTTAATTTTTTAATAATTTAAACTCAAAACACAATCCACACTCAACTCTTAACTAAATCAATTCAAAACTCAATTCAAAAATTATTTTCAAAACTTATAATCAAACACATAACTCAAAACTTTACACTCAAATTGTAATCAAACACATAATTAAAAAATTAAAAATATATTTACAAAAATAGAATAAAATAATTAATTTTAAAATAAAAATTATATATTTAAATATTTTTTAAAAAATATAACATACAAATATATGAAATACAATGCACATTAAAATAAATAAATGACTATCTAAAATATAAAATATTTATCCTAAAAAAAATAAAATTAAGAAAATGTTTAAATATTTTAAAAAATAAATCTAAATTTTTTTAAATACAACTAAAAACTCAAAATACAACTCAAAACTTTTTTTTAAAACTCATAACCAAAAAAAATTTGGCTATGTTTGATTTGTAATTCAAACCATGATTCCACACCTGTTATCAACCTTCTATTTGTTTACAGTTTTCAAAACATGATTCCAAATCAATTTCAAAACACATTTTGAAAATATGTTTGATAAATCAAAGAATTTTTGAATTTTTAGTCTATCTCGTCGTCTACCCGGACATTTGCCTAGAAATTTTTTGAATTTTTGAGTCTACCCGGTCATCTTGCAGGTTGACCAGAACATTTTTTTTAAAAATATTGTTTTAAGCAATTGGCACTTGTTATCTAGAAAAAAAAAAGGTATTTGTTTTTGATTTTTTTAAATATAGAAAATATTTTTTTGAAACCAAAATGACAAATTATTTGGACATTTATTTAAAATTAACAAAAAAAAAATTTGTAATAAAAATTAATTTGTCACATTAATTTTTTTAAAAATAAAAAATAATACTTTTGTTAATATTTTAAATGAAAAAATGTTTTCATATTTTTAAAAAAAAAAATATTTTTGTCAACAATTATTTTTTTTGAATTGAATTTTAAAAAGAGTTTGGTTATGAGTTTCGAATAGTAAAATTTTTAATAGAGTTTTAAGTTGTGTGTTTGGTTATAAGTTATAAGTTTTTGAATTAAATTTTAAAATATCTTTTCAAAACTCATAATCAAATAATTTTTCACAAACTCAACATTCATTTAAAAAATTCAACACTCGATTCAAAATTCAATTCAATTTTTTTTTTCAAAACTTATAACCAAACAAATTTTCTCTTTTCAAATGATAATTTCAAAACTCACAAACTCAAAATATAACTCCACACTTAAATCATAATTCTAAACACAAACCAAAACTACTTTTTTATTTTCAAAACTCAAAACTCAAAACATGACTCTACACTCAAATCATGATTTTAAAAATAATTTTAAAAAATGAAATAAATTTTTTTTTTGTTTTTTTTAAAAAAAAATAAAGTTTTGAAAGGAGTTTAATTTTGAATTTTAAATTGTGTGTTTAGTTAGGCCTATTTTGGGAAGTGGGTTATAATCCACTTCCCAGATTATAACTCACTTCTGGGGAATTCTATTTGAACCCAAAAAATATCTTAGTACGCCCAATTTAAATTTATAAATTTTAATTCCTATTATATCTTAATGTGAATTTACTAATAAGGGCAATCCATATTAAACCCTAAAATAATTTTTTTTTCTTCTCATGGTACAACCTAATCAATTATTCCTATTTAAATCTGTACACCTTCTCCCCCAAGAGATCAAAGTTAGTTTGTCTTCTCCTCCTCCTCCTCCTCCTCCTCCTCCTCCTCCTCCTCCTCCTTCTTCTTCTTCTTCTTCTTCTTCTTCTTTCTCACTCCAAAACTCCAATCCACCTTACCAAAACTCACCATTAACATTAACATCATTGTTTTTTTTATTATTTTGAAACCGTAAACCCTATAAGAAAGTTTGAACAATCAAACAATAGAGGAAAACAAGTTTTGAAACCCTAATCTACCATTGTTTGATTGTTCAAACTTTCTTCTAGGGTTTAGGGTTTCAAAATAATAAAAAACAATGATGTTAATGATAATGGTGAGTTTTGGTAAGGTGGATTGGAGTTTTGGAGTGAGAAAGAAGAAGAAGAAGAAGACAAACTAACTTTGATCTCTTGGAGAAGAAGATATAGAGATTTGAATAGGAATAATGGATTAGGGTATACCATGAGAAAAAAAAAATATTTTAGGGTTTAATATGGATTGTCTTTATTAGTAAATTCACATTAGGATATAATAAAAAAAAAATATTATAGATTTAAATTGGGTGTACTGAGATATTTTTTGGGTTCAAATAGAATGCCCCCTCACTTCTTCTCTCACAAAAAAATTGTTTAAGCAGCTTTTTACCAAAAAGTTAATTATAACTATCTTTTTAAAATAGCCCTTATAAATTTTGAAAGTAATTTTTGAATTAAATTTGATATATTTTTAAATTGTGAGTTTGATTATGAATTTTAAAAAGAATTTAATTTTTTTTATTTATTTATGAGAATTACGATTACAAAACAAAACCAAAAGCTGCCAAAAATTTAGAAGGGCCTTCTTTCTTGGTTTTTGTTGAAAAAATATCGAAGGCCAGGTGGCCCTACCCTTATCTTGAAGAGTTTCTCCGTTTCACACACGAATCGACACACGTCTCTGTTCCTCTCAAAAACTACCTAACCATGTGACGCACTGTGACTTAATTTCCATAGTTTTCTCATCTTGGTTTTCAAAATCAAGTTTTGACATCGATGTTTCCTTTTTACCATTTCAATCTGTTTTCCATTCTGGGTTTCCCATTGAATTTTCCCCATTTTTCTTTGTTCATATTCTTAGTTCAATTCCCATTTTGGGGTTTTTGAATTTTTCCAATTTTTTCCCCCTTTTGATTATAGCCTTGTGAGTCTTGCTTACTTTTCTCAGCACAAATCCAATTTGTTTTCTTCATTTTCCATATGGGTTTTTTTTCTCTTCTGCCCTGTTTAGTTTTTTGAGAAGGGGTCTTCTTTCTCTGGTCCATTATCTCTGTTTTTCCATCTGGGTTTTCTCTTTCCTCTCTGTTCTCGCTCAATTTTGCCTCTCTCTCTCTCTCTCTCTCTCTCTCTCTCTATAGTATATAAAATTTGTTTTCTTCATTTTTTCCCATCTGGGTTTTTCTCTTCTGCCCGGTTTAGCTTTTTGTATCCTTGTTTTCTGGTCCAGTTTCTCTCGTTCTCTATCTGGGCTCTCTCTCTCTCTCTCTTCATAGTACAGAAAATTTGTTTTTTTCATTTCCCATCTGGGTATTCTCTTCTGCCCTGTTTGGCTTTTTGTATCCATTTCTCTCTTATTTTCATCTGGGTTTTCTCTTTCCGCTCTGTTCCAACCCAAATTTGCTCCTCTTTCTCTCTCTGCTCACCTTTGATTTGGTTGAGCCTTTTGAAATTGTGTTGATTGAGCACCAATACCATTTAGTTCTTAATTTTTTGCTTCAATTCCACAAAATCAGCACTCCCATAGGGTTCAACAATGAAGTGTTTTTTCCCTTTCAAGGACAAATCCAAGTCCCGGCAAGGGAGATCGGCGCCGGAGTTGAAAAACGAAACTAGCACATCGGGTAATACGGCGGCGGCGAATCGAGGGACGAAGTCGGCCGGTTCGGTATCGTCGCCGCGGAGCATACCGGAAATGTACAGAGAGAAGCAACACAATTTGAGAGTGTTTTCATTATCAGAGCTCAGAACTGCAACCAATGATTTCAACAGGTTGCTGAAGATTGGGGAAGGTGGGTTTGGGAGTGTATATAAGGGCACAATTAGGCCTCCAGATGGGAATGGTGATCCTATTGTTGTTGCCATTAAAAAGCTAAACCAACATGGCTTGCAGGTACATTCAATGATTAAAGTTTTCCATATAAGCGTGTCTAAAACTCTCATGCTATGCATAAAATGCTTTGTTACACTTTTTAATTATCTTTTTATCTTATAAATAAAGAGAGAGGGGCTAATTACCCTCTTAATATACGTGTAAAAGTTTATAAAAATCAACATTGATATACGTGTAAAAATATATGGAAATATGATATTTTAACTATTTTAGTACCCTAAATATTTGTTGTATCTTTAAACATGAGAATTAGGTGAATCCGACTTATTACACATACCTCCACTTGACACCTGTACCCAAATCTATGTAAGATTGGCTTCTTTTAGGGTTCATCTGAGTTGAATTTATTGATTTCAGAAATTAATTAATCTAAGTTTGTGAGAGAGACAAGTGAAGATACCACTTTCTTTTGGCCACAATGTACTATCTTTTCCATTTTTTTTTCTATGGATTCCATGTTTTTGTTAAAAGACAAAAGTGTGAAGAATAGTAATGGTGGATACAGATCATTACATTAGTATAAAATATTTACTAATGTGATTGAGAGTTACTTTTGTTGTCCTCACTTGGAAGCTGGTGATTTCATACGCCATTTTTTTAGTAAGAACAGTAGTACTTTTAAGTCATGTTTGGATGACCCAAGTTAATTAAACTAATGTGGTGATATATTTTGTTTGCAGTGCACTTAATTGTACTCTAGAATGTGTTTGTTACAGAATTGAAGAAAATTGAGTACTCCTTGGAGGGTTTACACAACATTGGAATGGAAACTAATTAATTTTGTTGTCCATAATATTTGTGAAATGACTATATTGTCTTATATACAGAGGAATATGCCATTTGCATGGACTGCCCATTTGTGATTTTAAAAAATATAAAGTGATTTACTCTCTCTACTCTCTCTCTCTCTCTCTCTCTCATATGTTTCATTTTTCTCATGTAGGGTCATAAACAATGGCTTGCTGAAGTTCAATTTCTCGGTGTTGTCGATCACCCTAACCTTGTAAAACTTCTGGGATACTGTTCTGTGGATGGGGAAAGAGGGATACAACGTCTATTGGTGTATGAATACATGCCCAATAAGAGCCTAGAAGATCATCTTTTTGCCAGAGCTCCGACACCTATGCCTTTTAAAACAAGATTAGAAATTATGCTCGGTGCAGCTCAAGGATTGACTTATCTGCATGAGGGATTGGAAATCCAGGTTTCTTATTATATTAGTCAATTAACGTCAGTTGTTTATACATTACTGCTAGACAGTTGTAGGTTTAAATGATCTAAGGTTTTGGGGCCATCGGTCTAAATAGCCTAGTCTTAGGGATGTGAATGCAAGTTCACATTCTCTAATCCATCACAAAGAATTGTATACTGAATGTATTAATAGGTGCTAAAATGTATCCGGTGAAGGGAATTCTAGTGAATTCATTGTTATTAGGAAATTTCCTGATGATCCTGTCTGTAAATGTCTCCATGTAAATATGGTCATTCTCTGTAGTTTTCTAGTGACAATTAATATTTTATTCATAGTACCATAGACTAGGAAACACAAATATGGACATGTGACATGACATTGACATGTCGACATGATAATTTTCAATAAATGTGGGACGCGCCATGTGGGAGGCTCGCACAAAAGATATAATTTTATATATTTATTATATGTCATATATATGAATATATCATTTAAAACTAATACAAAAAATTGCAACATAACACTAATTTCTGTAAATTTACATTGTTTTATTTTATCATAGTATCCTAAGTTATTTTGTTCAAAATTCTTTGTTATCTAACCGATGAATACATGTGTCCGTGTCCCCCAAGTGTTTGAATCCTGTTCAGGTTTCAAAAATTTTAAAAATAATAGGACACGTTTGAAAGAGCATCCAACACATGTTGGCAAGTGTCCAATGAGTGTTGGTGCTAGACACATGTCCAACTTGGACATTATATAGACATGACACCATCTTAGAAGTGTTCATTTTTCTTAGACCACATAAATAAATACAATGATGATGTCCTTATTGGCTTAATGTTTTATAATTTGAATTTGATTTGAAACAATGCACTGAATATGTTGTTGAACTATTTCTTCTTGTGTTAATCTGGAAGGTGATCTATCGGGATTTCAAATCTTCAAATGTGCTCTTGGATGAAGGCTTCAAGCCAAAGCTTTCAGATTTTGGGCTCGCTAGGGAAGGTCCAGTTGGTGATCGTACTCATGTATCCACAGCAGTAAGTAGATAGTGTATATAAACTGGCTTACTCTGACTTTCCTTCAACACATTATGAACAAACTATTTGTGACTCTTAATAATAATATGCATATGTACCCGCTAATCTTTTGTAGGAACCGAGTATGAGTTCTTCGATTCTCTCTTTTTCTTCTTCTTCTATTGTGTGTGTGTGTGTTCTTTTAAAACTGGGGATAAATCTTTCTTCATAGATACAAGATATTCATTGCTGATCTAAAAAAGATCTTATCCCATGGGCATTAATGGAATGAGTTCAGTTTACCATGTCTTTTAGATGGGGGCATTTAATTTGAACCAAGGACCTAACAATTTGGTTTGTTTGTATCATGTTTCCATTTTGTTTTAATTTTTAATTTTTTATGTCAGGTTGTTGGGACGTACGGATACGCTGCCCCGGAATATGTTGACACTGGCCATCTCACAATCAAGAGTGATATATATAGTTTTGGTGTCGTGCTTTATGAGATTCTAACAGGCAGGCGGACCTTGGAAAGAAACCGCCCAACAGTGGAGCAGAAGCTTCTAGAATGGGTGAAACAGTACCCGGTGGATGGTAAGAGGTTTAGCATGATCATGGACCCCCGACTCAGAAACCAATATTCTCTTACTGCGGCTCGTAAGATCGCCAAGTTGGCTGATTCTTGCTTGATCAAGAATGCAAAAGATCGGCCTACAATGAGTCAGGTGGTGGAGAGCTTGAGACAAGCAATACAAGATTCAGAAGAAGCAAGTTCTTCTCAAAGTCAGAGTTTCGAGTCATCTAGATCTAAGCCGGTTTCCTCAAATAAGCGCTCATCACAACATGTGGGAGGTACAGATACTTCAAGAAGAGCGTCGCCAACACCATTGCCCTTACCTCGGCCAAAAGATACTTCAATTAGGGTTAGTAAAAGAAGAATTTTATTTAAGTTTGTTTGGGTGAGTTTTCAGAATTTGTTTTTAAATTTTTTCTCAAAAAAATAAACGAAGTTGACAAAAATAAGCACTAATTTTATTTATTTATTTTGCAATTTTTAAAATTTATTTTCACCTAAAAAAAGAGAGAGAATCATATGAAAATGATGAATTTTTTTCTTTAATATTTTCACCAAACTATTTTTTAGATTTAAAAAAAAAAAAAAAAAAAACAGAATAGATTTTGAAAACTCAACCAAACATGGCGTGGACTTTTGTAGCTGATATAATTTTCTTTCGATTTTTGACAGGTATAAATGCTAGCTTGAGGATGGAATACTTGTGTTGCGGGCGGCCTTCTGTTTCTCTTGACTAATGAGGTTTGAGTATCAAATTCGTGCATTTCAAAGAACTACCCTTGTTTTGGTCTCAAATATATTGTTCATGCAATACTGGTATCTTTTTTGTTTTTATATTTATTAAGAGGTTTTATATTTGTATATGGAAGAGGGCGGTGTGAAAGGCACACCAGACATGATCTCTGCTGCGTAGAACAGTTGAAATTTTATATTTCCACGTGATTGTAAATTGTAGAATTGGAGCTTTGATCTTGTAAAGTGATTTTTTCTTCTTATTTAGTTGAAACAGCTTCGATTGCTCATTTTATGCATAAAATTTTCACACATTTTCAACTAGCGCTGGAAATGAAAGATTGCCCGGTGAGAGGTACAATGTTTGTTTGTTGTATATAGAAGAGTGAAGTGAAACCTTCAGCAAATGAAGGGAATGCGAGAGAGCAAGGAGAGGATCTTGATTCATGCTCATTTATCATTTTTTGTTGTTGGAAGCTCTCACCTACATATATATATATATAAACACAATTTGGTGTTGCTATATATTGACATAGGAATATTTTAAAGTTCAAGCTTGTTTTGACACTTTTAAGGTATAGCATACAATTTGTTGCCAGTTCTTCTCAGTGTGCATCCGATGGCCACTACTATTTTATATATAGGGGTGCCATGTCGTCCCTTGATTTTCGAATAATCTCATGGATGTAATGTTAGGTATCATGAAATATTCTCTACTGTTAGATTGTACATACAAGAAAATACTACACACTAATTAAAGGATGAAAATTTTTTATAAAATATTTTATGATATTTTTTTCATGATTTCTAATATTATTCGTTTATATGTATCGCGTAAAATTCCTTTGTTCTTTTTGTGTTGTGATAAAGTATGATTTACTGTAGAGGTTGAAGAAGAATAAGAGAGAGACCTATGCGAATTTTTTTTTGGGTTATTCAATTTTTTGGGGGATTGGAAAGTTTCTTATTTTGTTTTTGTTCTTTTTTATTGATATTGCATTATTTGTTGTGTAAAGTAAGCTATGTAGAATAGAGGAAATGTGTTGTTTTTAAATGGCATTGAAATGTCATTTAAAAACGACACATTTGGATAATTAGTGTTATGCTTGGATATTGAATTTGTTATGTGAAACAAAAAGGAAATTATTTATATTTTTCTATTAATAACCAAACAAAAAAATGGATTTTTTTGACAAATATATTATTCATTTTTTATTCTTTTTTCCTAATGCAACAAAATAGACTAATCCTGTCATGCTCGCACCACCAAAAATGGTGATTTTGAAATGGATAAATTACAAATATATCTTCTGAGATTTGATTAAAATACGAATTATCTCTTATTATTTTAGAAATTACAATCTACTCCTTGAAGTTTTTAATTTCATAATAAATCGCCTATTTTACTAATAAATCATCAAATTAATTAACTGTTTTTAATAATGTTAGAAATATGTTTCAATTAATAATTTAGGTAATTTTATTATTGTATAGGAGACTAATTATGAATTTTATTTTTTTAGTTAATTCTGTTAAATAAAAAATACTAACAATGAGGTATTTGTAATTTTCTAAACTATAAGGGGTAATTTGTACTTTAAGTAAATCTCAGGGGGTGTTTACCATTTTGTAAAGTACAAGGTAAGGGAGAAAAAAATTATTGCAAATTTAAAGAAAAGAAGTGCAAATATTTTAGATATTTTATAACAAATATTAATTAGTTAGATTTTGCCCTTTATTCCAAATTACAAGAGGTTAAACTTATATTTTTGAATGACATGGAAATTATAAACTTTTGAACTAATTATAATCATCTCTTTTTATTTTTTATTCTTCATTAGAAAGTTCTCTAGGTCTCTAAGGTCTTGTTTGTTTTCAGAGGTAAAATAGAGGGGATTGTTAGTAAGGGGATTGTTAATGAGGGGACTGCTAGTGAGAGAATTAAGAAAAATTGTGTTTGTTTGATAATCAATGAACTAGTAATAGTTCATGTTTAGTTTGAGAGATAGAGATGAGATTAACCATATGAAATTTCACAAATATCATTTTTGGATTATTATCAAATTTGGACTTATACCAACTAAAGAATAAATAAATTTTTACTCAATGTTATTATTCTTCTTCTTTTTTATTTTTTTAAATATTAAAGAATCTAATTATTTAAAAAAATTTAGTCAATGTTATTTATTTATTTAATAGTAATGGATCCAACTATCAATAAATTTTTAGTCAATGTTATTCTTTCTTCTGTTTTTTATTTTTTTGTAAATATTAAAGAATCCAACTATCAATAAACTTGTACTCAAATATTTATGTTTAATAATTACACGAGCCATATTATGAGTCTTATTCCAAGTATTAGGACCCTTATTCTATGAGTCATATTTTTCATAAATAGTCCCAAAAAATCTAATAACATTTTCTTGGGGTAAATAAGTCATAAATTAAAAAACATAATATATAATGATTAGATGGGGTATATGTTGGGTCGGTGGACCCTAATAAGTATTGTTTACACAACCCTACTGTTCACTCAAACATTAGGTCCAATAGGGGGTTTCGTGTCACGACCCAAACCCGCCGCTATAGGTTTAGCATCGTAATCGGCCAGTAATCTTGGGATTACCGAAGGCCTCTGAGACAAATTAACATAATATTAGGGGCTAGCGGAAGTAAATAACAAAAGTACAACGTCCATTGAGCTGTGCAGACTTATATGAGACAGAAAAATTTTAAATTTTTTATATACATATATACACATCATCCTTACGTCATTATATATATATGGATTAGACAAAAGGGACTTAGCTCTATTTACAAAATACACAAGACTTGATTAACCAAACAAGAAAACAAAACTTAAACTTTAAATCACATAGCCATAGCCATAGCCACTTGACATATTTGGAACCTCTACAGGAGGCACATGGGTTGGCTGACAAAAACAGATTCCAGGCAAACACCTCTAAGCCTGGTCATACGCTTGATCACCTACATACATAAATAATACAGTGAGCTAGAGCCCAGTGAATAATAACAGAGTAAAGGGTTTTAATGAATGATGTCCATGCCAGATTCAGAAATCATAATTCAAATTCATAAACAGATTCATATTCATATTTGTATTATTGTTCAAATCATATACAGAAATCAGAGTTCATGCTTAATTATACGTGATACATCTATTAGCGCTAACAGAACAGATACAGAACAGATGCAGAACATATGGTGGTTATGAATAACCAGTTCCATAAAGGAACCTCCGGATCCGGGTAACAGAGAATAAATATGCTGAGCCCCATGATAAAGCGTCCGGTACGGGTAACATACTGCAAACATATTAAGTACCATAATGGAACCTCTGATACCGGGTAACAAAGAATAAACATGCTGAGCCCCATGATGGAGCCTCTGGTACGGATAACAGAGTACAGACATATTAAGTTCCATAATGGAACCTCCGATACTGGGTAACAACTAACAGATATCACATGATGCTAAGGATGCCACGAATACATTGTTAGAAATTGGACAATCATTCATTGTACGGAACACAGCATTTTAGAAAACAGATCTTATTTTATCATACAGAAAGTAAATAAAGTTAAACATAGTTTTACTAAGTTATTACTCACAGATAGCTGCAGAAGTAGATTAGACAGATTACACAAATCAGACAGACAATAGCGCGTGACCTACACAAGCACATAACATATACACATTGAAATACAATATTACTTCATTGATCAAACTTGACTTTTCTATTATTTTTCTGTCTAAATAGTCCGAAGTTCTACTATGCTTATTCTTTCTCATTCAAATGAACCGGGCTCTTATTTCACATATTCTTTCATTACTAAGTCCTTATTTTCCAAATAGATTGATCTTTTACTTGGTTTCTTAAACAATTACTACTGGATCAATGATTTATTCTTTAACTAACTAATTTATGTTGATTGGTAGTTTATTAATCTTTATTGAGTCATAAATCATGTTTAGAATGCTTTGGGAAGAGATGAGAATAAAAATATGAACTAAATGCAACTTTTTAAAATATGCTGAAAATAGTTGTTCGCTCAAGTGAGCCTTTAGTCACTCGAGCGGTCTGTAAAAGACTATAAAAAGTACTGGAAGCCTTCAATTTGCGCTCAAGTGGCAATTAGTTTGCTTGAACGGTCTGTAAAATTCCAAAATTTTGAACTTCTCAAAAATGGCTTCTAAACGCATTTTTAATTCTTTTTAAATCCATGCATATCTTGATCAAAACCATGAAAATGCATTAGAAAATATAAAAACTTATTTATTCATAAATTATTTGCTTAAAATCTTGAAACATAATAATTAATTTATTTAAATAAAAAACTTACATAATTTCAAAATCAAAACCTATGAACTCATGGTTTTCAAAACTTCTTTTTCAAAATCAAATATACAATTAGAATATCAAAATTTGTAGAATTTGTTCATGCATGTAGGAACTAGACTCAAACTCATGTAAGATATTCAAAAGCAAATCCAAAACAATTAGCTTCCATAATCATGAACATGCATGTAACTCATTTTATGTTCAAAACCCAATTTCTTCCTAATTCCATGAATTTAATCTCAAATCCTTCTCAATCTCAAGTATTATAGGATGATTCTACAAAATCAAACAAAAAATAATTAATTTCTAAATTAACTCTCATAAATTTGATCTTAGCTCCAATTCATCATTTTCTTGTCAATTTCTTTCTAATCCCATAAAATTGATTTCTAACTCTTTTCTATTCCCCCTTAAACTATGACATTAAAATTATAAAACTCTAGGAAAAGTATTTGCATGTGTGAAATTATAATCAAAATCAAACCATCTACATTAAAATCCCTTTAATTCAAAATTAAGCTCAAAATGTTCATGAATTTATAATTTGTCAAAACTTGTTCTTCTTATATCCAAACATGAAATTAATTCTTCAAATCTCTTAAAAATGCATTGATGCATGTAAAGATGAAGTCCAAATTCATGAGGAATAACAAAAATTAAACTCACTTGATAAATTTTCCAAATTAATTTCTTAGTTCTTGACTTAATTCTTTTCTTTTCATTGTATGTAAAATTATATACAAGTGGATTCTATTTCTTCTTAATTTTCAAAACAAGAAATTAAACATGTGAGCTATAATTGTTTTTGAAAACATGCAAGATATATATATATACTCTTATGTTATACAAGATCTTCAAAACCAAGTTAAAAATGATGAAACATGAGACATGCAACCATGGATGTGAACTTAGTTTACTATTCATCATCTTCTTGCTAAGTTCTTTTCAATTACATGAAACCAAAATCTTTTTTGATTCAAAGTATTAGGTGTAGAAGAACTAAACAAGAAATTTACCTCAGCTTGTTGAATTTTTTTTTTGAGCTCTCTCTCAATCTCTTATTTCTCTTTAAGCTTCTTTTCTTCTTTCTCAATTTCTTGAGGTTCATAGACTCTCTCTCTCTTTCTCTCAGCCTCTCACGGCTTTTCTCTCTTTCTTTCTCTATATTTTTTACTCCAAAGCTCCAGCACATATATCACACACTCACACACCACTACTTTAGATTCATTTACATTTTTCTTTGATTAATAAATGAATAAGATTAGCTTAGTGGCTAATTATGTATTAACTCAATTAAACCGACTTAATCTTGACTAATTACAAGTAACACTTGGTTTAATTAATCCCATTAAACCCAATTAAGTCTTGATTAGCACATAATTAAATTAATCATAACTAATCACAAATTCCACATAATTTAATCAGTCTAATTTGACTTCCATTATAGCCTAATTAATTATATTTAAATTTATCATTCTGAATCAGATTTTTAATCAAACTCCCAAAAGGCTTCAGATATTAAATTAAACTTATTTCCATCCTCAATTTTGGTTTCTTAAATTATTTAAGCCTTCAATTTCTGATCAGATTCAAAATTTCGTCATTAAATTACATATTCAAATTAGGCACCACATAAATGAATTTAATTCATAATAATCTTAATTTCCAATCCTCTTAACTTAATTAATTTTAATTCGGACCCAATTAATCAAATCTCAATTTTATAAATCTGAATCGAATATTTAATTAAACTCCCATAGGGTCCGATACTCAAAATTTAAACAATTCAATTCACTATTTGCATTTTCTTGAGCCATTTAGGCTTTCAATTTCTAATTCCAAAATAAATTCTCAATAGAACCATATATGAATCAATCTCTATAATTTTCGTAAATCCCAGATTAAATTAGAATAATTAGCAATTAAATTTCAAATCTCCTCAATTAATTAAGTACTAATCATTATACGTGATGGGATTGTTACATTTGGGGGGGCTCCCCCAAGGGGTTTACCTCCCGGCCGATTTTTTTTTTGGGTACTTTCACTATGGCAACTCAACCTGTTCAAGCACCACATAACAAAATTGTTACCCAAAAAGATCTATCACTGTCTAGCCACAAACTTGTCCAGCCGGCCAATACATCTGTTGGCTGGCCAAAATATTTGTACGGTCGGCCAATATATTTGTCAGCCAACCAAAAGAGCTGTTCAGCCAACCAAAATCCTTTGCAGCCTGTTAACTTTTTTCTGGTGGTTCTGGAGCTGTTTTGCTACTGTTTTGGGCCTGTTTTGCTCTTGGAATATATTTGTTTAACATCATTTGAGCCTTCAAAGAGATAAATTAAATTGATATGGATAAAATATAATATATTGCTCAATTTAATTTATTAAGAACAAAATCAAAACATAATCAAATAATCATCAAAGTACAATATGGCAAACAAAAATGATGAGCCTAAACAAGGGACATAACCGCCAAAAACCCAAGACAGCAAAATCTAAGTCCAAATAACAATATCAACTTAACATTCTTAGTTTAAAAAAAGTTCCAAGCTACAAAAACCAGTCTTAACCAGCCCAACACAACAGCAGCGTATAAACAGATTACAGTAGTAACAGAGAGCAGCGGTAGCTCAACAAAAAGACCATCATACAATATATTGCAGCAGATAAATAGATTGCAGTAGCAGACAATACCTAAGTTATAATATTTATGCATCACATAATATATTACAAGTCATATGGCAAACAAAAAAACTATCACACAGTAGATGCCACATTCAAATATGACCTTCCAATAGTAAAGAAACCCACTCCATCTTGTCATTTTCATCTAAACTGAATAATAAGTCAACTTTGTCTTTATCTTTCACTATCATAGATGCTGCCATCAATCTTTGGGTATTACTCATTGGCAACTTCAGAAGTTCTACATTAACCAACCTTCTTTGTTAGGATAGATCATGCGAATATCCTATCCTTTGAGCAATCTCCATCATTGTAGTATCAGTATTCTCAATGCATGATCCAAGATTTTTTGTCATCTCTGATAGTTCAGTGGGAAACCTTTCAGCAGGTCGAGGCCCTTTTTTCCCAGTTTTAGTAAAGTCAACACGGCTGGGAACATTACCTGCAGTAGACATTGAGTAGTCCGTATCACCCATGTTCATACTAAACTGTTCAACAAGAGACTGTTCTCCTTCTTCTGTAGTTGCATTTGCATCATCATTTTCCATGGCTGCAATTGCATTAGCAAGATCCTCAACTAGTTCACCAGTCGCCCTATTATTCCCAAATAGAATAAGCCAATCTTCATAGAATGGAATGGCCTGTTTCGCATCCTTTTTGTATCCGGTACCTTCTACACAAGTGATTATCCAATTATTAAAAAGAACATATTGATTTATAAGTAAAGAGTAATGCAAATAACAACATAAAAATGAGATTTACCCTGATAGGCTGACATAGTTGTGTCATACGTCGTCACTATTAACAAACACCATCTTTTGTTCATCATCCCAACCAAAACCACTTATCTTTAACATATCTTGAAGAGTGTTATATTGTTTCCTCCACAACTTAATATTCGAGTCGATGTGAGGAGTGGCTCGAAGATCAGCTCCAGGAAATGCACTTAAGATCTTCTTCTCACATTCATTGTAGAAGCTTGCCCTAAACTGATTATTATCAAGCTTCCACCTGTGATTATTTGCGGTTACATCCTTCATGGTTGTAATGAGGAAGAGTTCCTCACGGTGATTTCAAAACCTTCGAGGTTTCCCCTTCTTATGAGAACTAGTGGTACCTGTGTCATCCATACCTATACATATGTACATCATAAGTTTAAATCATAACACACATGTCAATCATAAATAACAAATCAACTTACACAATATTTGTTACAATACCACACAAAAACTAAACAAATATGGTTTGAATTACATGCCATAATAAATCTCACTATTATATAAAAATCATCATACAACACTAATTTATTGACCTCTGCTTGCTTGCCATTCATTGAACATTTGGGTTGCCAAGGCAATTCTCCATTCACTCTATTGATTAGATGCTTCAACAACATCAATCATTTCATCTTCTAATTCAGTAGCTGGAGGAGGAGGAATCATTTTCTCGTTCTCATCATCATCAAGATCCATAGGCATTTCACGTTGTATGAAATTGTGAAGAAGGAAACATGCAGTGATAATGCAAAATTAAGTCTTGATTGGAAAGTAAGAATAAGTCCTCAATATTGCCCACCTCATTTTAAATAGCCCAAAACACCTCTCAATGATATTATGAGCAGAAAAGTGCCTCATGTTCAAAAACTCTTGTGGAGTTGTTAGGGAACCCCCTTCTCTCAATGTGGAAAGATGGTAACGCTATCCTCTATATTGTGCAAGAAGACCCTCCCTATTTGTGTAATCCGCATCTACGAGATAGTAGTGGCCTGTAATTATGTAAAATGGTTTCACTATGTATGTAACAAAATAATTGTTTAATATAGATGTAGTGTACTTATATATATATAACAATATATGATTATCATACCAGTAGGAACTTTCAACCCATTGGGTTTACTGACAACATCTTTAAGTACAATCAGAAGCAGATTCTTCCTATCCAGGCAAGACATATATGAATTGCATGTCTTGGGAGCACACACCCAATACATTTGTGGCAATTTCTCCCTTTCTTGTTGTATACCTTGGTTTGTCTATTGCAGAGGCAATAACCTTAACATCGGTTCCATCTAAAGCACCAAGACAATTTTAAATTTAAAACAATATTATAAAATTAATATAAGCAATACAAAAATATAATATGCTAATTAAGTGAATTTGTAAATATATTGTACTTGAAAACAACTCAACTTATCATTTGTACAATTAGTAGTTATTGGTTCAGGCTTCTTAAGGAGGAGACCATGGAGGCGCAACACAGCCTTGAGAACATTATTGAAGTGCTTACTAACTGTTTGACCACTCTGCATAAAATTAAATTAAATTTTGCGGTTCTTAGTATGATGTGCAAGCACATTAAAAAACATTGCTACTTGCTTCTCTAAGACAACATACGTTGAATCAGACAATCCAACACTTCGTACCAACCCACATAAAAGCATGAAAGCACGCCTATTCATCCGAAGTTGGTCATGACAATTTATGTCACTATCGTTAACCAATTTATTCAAATGGTCAATTTGTTTTCCATAGGGGTGAGGTGATCTAGGTAGTTGAAACCTAATTTATTTCTTCTTGAATGCAGCATGTAAAATCACTATATACGTAGCACATGCATAATTAATGGATGAAACAACATGTTGGAGAGTTACAAATTCCTCTATGAGGTCCTTTCTATTTTTCTTAGTGGCATAATTGTTATCTATCTACAAAAAATGAATAAACAATAAGCAGCTAAAATCAGCACAAAAAGTAAAACAAATAATAGATAATAGAAAATGTTGACTATCATAAAACAGAGTGTAATGGCCAAAAAGCCATAGCAAAGTGAGTTTGAAGTACAGTGGAATAGCAAATTCAATAATGATAAAATTTAATCACCTTCATTTGTACACAATTTATATAGCCTTTCTTAGTTCATATGAACACAGCTTAGTGCAAACATCATGCTACTACAAACAAATTCTATGACTTAACAAGCCACCAAGATTAAAATAAAAAGACAAGAAAAAAGAGAAGAGTAATAACAAAAAAATTCAACTTGCTTAAGACTAACATTTGAAACTTAATGGGATGAAGGAGTTTCTTACTCAACACTTGACTAGTTATTTTGTCAGTATTTGATTATTATCAAGCAGTTGCAACAAATCACCATAATAAAAGGAGTATAATTAATAGTATTATTGTATTTAATTTAAGAAATTCTTTTTGATGATTGGAAATTTTTAACTATGTGTTTACCTTGGAAGACAACCACCTTTCCACAATTACAATTGAAACTTTTCTGAATAAGTTCAATTGTCAAGAATTTCAGGAAAAAATATGAATTCTTCTCAAAAATATTTAGAATGCAAGTTGTTCAAAATGACAAGCATTATATTTTCTGAGCTGGGTAAATAGATAAATAAATATATCAAACAGACTTCTCACCCTTTCATTTTATCATAAATCACCATGTACCTTTGCACATCAAAATGTGAAAGCTTTATGTTGTGACTTTACCCCAAAAGAGAACAATTAAATGTTTAAATGCCTTTACCTGTTAAAGTGTGTTTGGCAGGGAGGATTTTGGTCAGAAAGGAAAGGAAAAGAAATGATTAAAAAAAATAATTATAAGAAAATGAAAAGTATTAAGAATCATTTCTTTTCCGTTTGTTGGGCAGTGACTTGTTTAATAAAATCTTGTGTGTTTGACTCAATAAAATGAATGGAAAAATGAATAATTACTTCTCGTAACTAGCTTTGTTAATTGTTAACTACATCTTCTTTTTTTAAATTTTTTTTTTTTGAATTATTTGAATTTTGCAACACCAAAACCTGTTCTTGGATGCACCTGCAGCATAGAAAGCTGTTGCTTTCTTCTCATCTTCATATAAGGGGAATTTAACTGTCCCTTTATTGAGTGATATTCCATTCACATTGTCTATAAAAATCAATGCCATTTACCATTTTTCGAGTAATCTAACCTTTTTTTTTTTTACCCAGAAATTGTATTGATTATTGATGTTCTGTTAAATTTCTCTTTTAGCATTCAATAAAAAGATAGTTGATTTGGAAACAATTATTTTGTTGTTTGTTTTATATGCTTATCTTTCAATGAGAAATTATTACAAACAAATTGAAACTAATTTTGATCTTGATTGGTTCCCCTGAAAAATAGAATCCAGATACAAGCAATTAAAAGATCAAACTTTGGTAGACATCACTCTTCCATTCCATAATAACATAAATGGCCAAAACAGAGCATTATTTCTACTTCATCTCTTTTATTTATTTATTTTTTTTCACAACATATCCCGTCCATAGAAGAATAATAATAATAATAAGAAGAAAATAATGATGAAAAACAAATCTAAACATAGAAGAGTTGGTGTGTGATATGTTATCAATAAAATCTTGAAATAAAAAATAATAACTTGCTTAACAAAAAAAAATTACCGATGCAGCAGATGCTCAACTGAATCTGAAGATCGAAAATCTGAAGATGAGAGAGAGCTAGGGCACAAGGTGAAGAAGAAAGAGCTTCTTTTTACCTCTCATTCTTTCTGCTGTAGCTTCTAAGGATGAGTAGGGTAGACTGAATCTTCAGATCGAAAATCTGAAGAAAAAGAAAGCTTCTCTTTGCCTTTCCTTCCTGTTGCTGCTTCTTCCAAGGATGAGATAGGACAACGATGGGTAAATAAGTAAGCACTTCCCTAATACCAACGGACTAAATTTTCAATACCAAGTATTGGGGCAAACTATGAATCCTATTATGCAAGGCCCATTTTAAGCTCTCCGACTTATCAATCCATTCTCCAAATCTATAAACAAACAGAACATTAAATGAGTCTCACCTCTATCCTAATCCCATCCATCTTTCTATACCCCAAAACAAACCGGGGTTAAGATCAAATGATAAACATATATATATATATTGTTTTCAATAAAATTTCATTTTTATAAATATTTTACTTTTAAAAAAAATTAAATTAAGTGAATTTTTAAAATAAATTTTTAATTAAAATACTTTAAAATGAAAACTAAAAAACAAAATTTATCCAGTGTGTTTGGTTTGAGTTTTTTGAATTAAATTTTTTGAAAATTGAGTTTTTTGATTTTCGTGTTTTTTTGTTTTTAGTGAATTTTTTAAAAATTTTAAACATATTTTTTACTTTTTTAGATGCACCTTACTTAGATGTATCTAAAAAGTAAAAAATTTGTGAAAAAATATTTTTAAAAGTTAATAAATACATAAATATACAAAAAATGTACTTAATTCTCGTAATTTTTTTTTATATTTTTGGTATTTAGTGAATTTTTAAAAGGTTTTTTTTCAATTTTTTTTTTTTTTTACTTTTTAGGTATATGTGTGTTAGATATGTTTAAAAATTAAAAAAATTGTTCAAAATATTAAAAAAATTCAGTAAAAATAAGAAAATATGAAAAATAAAAAAATAGAATTTTCTGAAAAGTATTTTTGAAAAATGATAACCAAGCTTGCTGATTATTATTTGAAATTAAAAACAGTTTTGAATTATGCCCCGCAAAGAAGAGCATTTTCACAGTAGTGGACTTGATTTTCTCAGTAGTGGACTTGATTTGCTCTTTCATTCTCTTATTTTCCCTCCCGCCAAACATCAGCATAAACCCTAGAAAGCCCCCAAAACTCCACTCCACTCCACTCCACTCCACTCTGAGCCGAGGAGTAGTAGAAGAATGGTGAAAAGCTTCACTCTCATTCAAACAATTGCCACCTCAGGCGTCTTCTCTGCTGTTTCTTTCTGGTAAGTCCTTTGTCCTTCTCTCTCAGGGTTTTCTTTTTCCCTCAAATCTTGATCGTGAAAATTCGCTTTCGTTTGCTCTTCCCAGGTACGGCTTCATGTTTGGCAGAGAATCTTCTCGCAAGGAGCTTGGCGATTTGATCGAAAATCTTCGCCGCGGCAATTCCGAACCCACTTCTCCTTCGAATCCCTAAAATTGTAACTCCTTCCTTCTCTCTCACTCTATACATATATAAATGTAAAATCAATGTTCAATTTATGTAATGGCTTGGCATTGTTTTAATTTTTATTTGTATTCTGGAGGTAATGTTTGCTTTTGAGAACAAAAATCCCACCAATTTAGGTTTTTCTGGAAAGTAGGGAACAATGTGAATGATAATAGGGATAATCACTAGCAGGTCCTATAGGTGGGAATTATTTACTCTCAAGTCTGAGTGAATTTTTTAATATTTTATTTTATGAATTTGCCTCTTGTTTTAATAATAATTTTTTTGGGGAGAGTTTTTAGATGTTTTTTGTGTTTGTAGAATGATTATTTGGTATTGGTGATGAAACTGATAAATTTGTTGAATTGATAAGTGGTTGGAATATTTTGACTTTTGTTTGTGAGTTTAGATTAATTCAGTTTATTTATGTGTGTATTGAAATATGACATGGGAAAAAAAATTTATAGTGATAAATTTATCACTGAAAGTTAGAGTAAAACTTTTTGATGAATAAGTCCGGTTCACAAGATTGCAAGTAATTGAATTGTATTTTAAAAAAAAACAATATTTACAGTGATAAATTTATCACTGAAAGTTAGAGTAGAACTTTTTGATAAATAAGTCCGGTTCATAGGACTGCCCCATGATAATATGATGAGGATTGGATAATGGCAATAGTAGCTGTTGAATTATTTTTCTTGTACTATTCTGTTTTGCAGGAGTTCTACTATCTAGACCCAACCCTGAACCATTTGTTATACGCATAAAGGCATAGAAATTAGTTTAGAAATTAAAATTAGTGGTTTTTGGATCATGAGTTAAGTATAGCAATAGAGGAGGAGAAATTATATATTGGAGGAAGCAAATTCTTAAGATCATAATTAATTAGAATATGGATTGTAAAATCCTTATGAAGTTAAAAGCCCTTATTTATTCCATTTCTTTCCCTGCCATACCTGTTGGGAAATTGAATCATGCATACTTTTTAAGTTTGACTAATCTCAATTCTCTCTAATACCTCTAGCTGCCACTGAAATAGTTGTAAAACCAGAATTTTGGACAGATGTAGATAACCCCACAACACGTACACAAAAATGTTGAAGAGGATAAAAATATATGTGTATATATATATAAATTATTAGTTTCTATTGTTGTTTCACACTTTTTCATGCATATCTTTTTTTCTTTCTATTTTTATTAATGGATGTGAAAGAGAATATTTTAATTCACAAAATGATGTGGAGAACAAGTTTGAAATTTGAACGAAGTTGCCACTAATCTGGATTATGGCATATGCAGGTGCTTGTGTCAAGGTTGACCGCATCAAGTGGCCTGTGAAAACATCTCTGACGTGCTTCTTTGAACCAAGTCATGGGAAAGATCCTACTGCTGAGGTACTCAAGACATTTTCTGAATGTTCTCTCTCAGTGATCACAGGGCAATGTGTGTTTCATGTCTTTTTTATGTTGTCCTTGACCGAGTAGTAAATTTGACTGCATATGTTTTTTTGTTTTTTGGTTGACCCAATATACAGAATCCTGGTGACGCATTCTGTTGGGCAGAAATTAGGTGATGTTAAACAGATGTCAGAGAGAAAAAATACTTCTTCTTTAAAGGCATTAATCTATGGAATGTGATTGGACTTCAAAATTGTTTTTCTGTGGTTTTGCACATTGACTTATCGTATAAATAGTTTTGGATCTATAGCATTATACGTAACCTTTGTATTTTGTTGGCACCATGACCAATTTTATTGGGAGGAATGATTGGACTGTAATGTTTGGTTTTTGTTCATGTAAATCTTTCACAAAGGAGTTGAAGAGTGTGGGGATTTTAAAAGATTTCAATTATTGACCTCGGATATAGGACACTGAACCTTGGTGTTGGCTTCTTGGCTTATGTCTTGAACCGTGCCATGTGATTTTTAAATATCAATCCTGGATTTGTAGTAATTAGTAGA
Organism: Camellia granthamiana; assembly: GCA_036172215.1. Lineage (NCBI taxonomy): Eukaryota > Viridiplantae > Streptophyta > Magnoliopsida > Ericales > Theaceae > Camellia > Camellia granthamiana. Next base: position 19,630,918 of record CM069913.1, read on the forward strand.
GTTGCTCTCTCATAAACATCTGTGCGTGTGTGTATGCATGGCCATGTGTATTTCCCTCTACGCATTTACATGATAAACTGTATTTGTTGCTGTGGACAAATTGGGTATGCCGTATTGTATTTCTTCTTAGTTGGGGGGTGGGGATGGTTGAAGAAGATGTTTGGCCTACTAGGGAGACTTAAATCTGAGCATTTGATATTACCATCAATATCCATTGTTAACTAAGTTATTTAATTGGTAGAGTGTATTGTGAAACAGATTGATTCATGTAGAGAGTTTTGCTGCTTTGTTGGTGCAACGTTTTTGTATGGGCCTGACACTATAAGACATGATTTTTCTTTTATGGAAAATAAAATGTAGTTGTGTTCATGTAACTTTGGACATCCAAGTTAGCAATGTTATATGGAGAAATGATCACCAAATTTCTTAAAGGGGGGGGGGGGGGGGGGTGGGGGGGGGGGGGGAAATAAAGCACTCTTTATTTGAACAAATTTAGAGGAAAATGAAAAACAATAATTAAATGCTAAAATAGAAACAACATACTCATTATTATCATGTAAAGAACAATGTCTTGATTAAGTTTTCATGGGTCATCAAAGTTCCCTCACAACAATGAGCCTGTGTCAACTTCATACGCAGGATTTTAAGTAATGACTGTAGCATATTGACAAAACTTATTAAAATATGTTAAATATTTTTTGGATCTCTCTTCTTCTTTTCTAGTCAAGTATATATTAGAATTTTCACTATTATGCATGAACACGCACATGCGCACACACACACACATTTACACAAGAGCAGCCCCCTTTGTTTCCTTCACATTATTTTCTGTTATAAATCCAACGTAAAGGTTTGTTCTGCTTGAGTCACTCTCTGGAAGTCTTGTGCGACCGCCTTCCGACATGTTCTTCACGAATTCCACCAATTGCCTCCAATTCTCTTCTTCAAACAACTGCTCATTCATTCTCAAATATGTAAATGCACACAATCCATTTCCAGAATCTGATCTACTTGTTGCTAAAACCTGCGAATATGCACTTGTGTCATACCTCTCCAGTGCGTTCTCTCCGGCAAGTTCTGTTCCTGCAGTTTTAGTTGCCATCTTTACTTGCCGAACTAACCCCTCCGGTGAGCAGTTTGCGTTCTCTGGCTGTTCTTTATCTCTCATTTCCATGCACGTAAAGTTCAGAACGACTCCATGTTTACCCCAACATCCTTGCTATTGGTAGGTAACCATCTCGATTCCTAGTATTGTAGTATCCAGCCGTTAGTTCGGCTGCATGGGATCTAGTTCCGTAGTGCCAATGAATTCCAGCTACTTTTCCAGATAGTTTAGCGCCAGTTCCTTGGAATATCCCTCTTGCAGCTGCTAGGATTCTGTCACCATGCTCTAGTAGCATCCTAGAGTACCATTCCAACAAGAACTGTCCATACTCATTTTTCCAAGTTCCTTCCCTTTGGAAGAATCCAGTCTCTTCAGGGAATTGTTTGTATTGCCCAGAATCATGAGGCCCATTTCTTCCCCAGTCTTTCTTCCCGATTGCCTCTGCATATGCTTGTAGTGAAGCCTTCATGCACTGTTTTGACACGAGCTTGTTTAGAAAAATACTACATACAAGAATTTTCTTTCATTGACCTTTTGATGCTATGATTACAGATTTTGTTTGTTGTTGCAATAATTCCTTGTTTACAATAAAAGCATGCAATTTATCCTTTGACCAATTTTTAGAATTATGGACCATTAGTTGACAAATAATTCAAATTTGAGGCCATCCCATATGAATGTGCATTAGTGTGGCTAGGACTTACCTTGTCATAGCATTGAAATTCTCCAATTCCTGGAAACTTCCAAGTTCCGTTGCTTTCTGGATAGGACGGATATCGGAGCTCTCCACAGGGGCCCATCCCCACTTGAATTTCCTGCATTAGAAATGGAGTTTTGAGTTTCTAAAGCTGAAAGATGTTATGTCCTTATCTGTTGTAAGGATACTGAAAGGAGAAAATCAATGGGTCCTGAAATATGATATTTAAGCATAGTTTTAAGATTGTTGATGGTCCACCATTTGGACTGCATAATCCTCATGGATCCTACTATGTTGGCACCATGTGATTGATTATATTTGTTAATCGCATGTTTCATTTTCTTTTTTCTTGGGTATTTTTTAGAAACTTAAATCTGACCCCTCTTTTGAGAGCCAGATCAAGTATGGTCAAGTGACTGTTAAATCTGAATCTCAGCATAAAAAGTATAAGAGTCTAGTTTTTAATGGGTTCGTTGGGTAGATCATGCTTTCAAAATGAGCTTGATGATGATTTCAGTCAAATTTATTGAACAATGAGTAAACATGCGAGAATATTTATTTATTTTTTATTAGCACTAGGGTGTCTAAATCAAAACCTGATTAATCTCCAGTGGTGCACAAGTCCTTGACGAGGAGTTTCTCACAAGTGTACTACGGTTAATTCAAGGGTTTTCTCCAGTCCGATGGCCCCAAGGAATTGTTAGCAGCTAAGAGATTTTGATCCCTAAACCTAAGAGGGAGTACACCCCCAACCCAGACCAGGGCGTTGCCATCAAGTCAATACCTTGGAGTTGTAAACATGTGAGAATATTCAAGGAAGAGTATGCTAATTGCTTGAAGCTCATGCAATTCAAGTTATTTTTTCACTACGGGTTGGCTTGGTGGATAAGGTGTTTCGTTACTGGGTGGTTGGGATATCCGGGTTTGAGCGTTAACGCTACATGATGTAGCTTCATATTACCCTAATACCAATTGTAAATATAAAAATAAAAATAAAAGTCATGCAATCGAGCTGGTTTCTTGGCATACACAATCTTGTCAACAGGATCCATTAGATACTGGATATTAGACCTTTTCTATATGCTTATGTAGTGTGCTTTCGTTGGTCACTTAATCATACTGATGCTTATCAATGAGGAGGTAAACTTTTTTTTCTCCTTTTTCCGAAATATGGTATATGGTCTTCACTTCCATGAAATCTTAAATTGTTGCTATTTGTGCAAGAGTTGAGATTTTGAGAAACCCTATTAGTCTCATTGGGGTGTCCACAAGTGGTTTTATTTTCTTGTATATCATGTTTCTTTGTTTTGATTTTTCCTGAAATCTTGTTTGTGGGTTCTTCTCTCTTTTATTTTTTCCTTTACAATCAGAACTTGTTTAACCTTACCAAAGACATTAAACAACGACCTCTTGGTCATGTAGTGGGGTACCCTAAAGAACTTCAGTTAATGAGACCCAACTGACCAAGGGTTCCAAAAATGGTTCCAAATTCTAGGGGCTTTGGGATTCTTCTATCTCTTGACAAAAAAGAAACAAATAAAATCTATCAATTGACACCGGCCCCCCCCCCCCCCCCCCCAAAAAAAAAAAAAAAAAGAAAAAGAAAGAACCAACAATGTCATCAACTAATTGAATGAATAGGTAAATAAATAATGGTAGAAAAGGAAAATAAATTGAAGACATGAGAACCATAGGTCTCTCTCTCTCTTTCTCTCACATACTGTTTGAGTAGATTGGAATTTCAGGTTGTGATTTGATAATGTCTGGCAAAATAATCTAATCGCATTCTTAACATTTTTTGTTTTTTTCGTTTTTATATTTGGTTTCATCCCCTTCAAAATTAAACGTCAAGAATTGTGAAATGAAAGTTTATCCTTACCACAATGACATCTCCTAGGTAATCATTGAATCTGTCACAGAAGCTTCTCATATAATCTGTGTAGACCTGAATGGGCGTTCTTCCTTTAAGCACTGGTGATGAATCACAGCCCAAGGAGATATATTCAGGATTTCTCCGGCTCGATCTGTCTGTATAGACAAGGTCAGGATTCTTGCTGATTTCTTCAAGCACCCATGGGGGTAGGGGAATGCTGGAAAAAAAAAGACACGAAAAAGTTTATCAATTTAGGTTGTCTTATTCAAAATCCCAATCAGGACATCCCCATCTGGTTACTGTCTCTTGAGGTAAGGGTTGCTTAGAATTTAAGAGGTAAATGTGAAAATTTGTGACCTAACTCTATAGATAAGAAATTTAATATCCAAAAGGTTATTGCAATTTTCAACTAGGCTAATAAGTGGTGGAGTGCTGGTGGTGATTAAAGACACAGGTTGTACAATTTGAATAGGTTACCTCCGTGGAGGAGGGATACTAAAAATGGAAAGATGGAGGTGAAAGTTTAAACTGATTTGACCCAAAAAAGAAAACTGGGCCCCGTTTGGGAACCCTCACATTTAGCCAAAAAGTCAAAAAGTTACTAAAAAAAGCCAAAAAGCCAACAATCCATACTAAAAAGTCAAAGATTCTCTTTTCTCTCTACTTTTTGCACATCTTTTCGTAAAAAGCCAAAAAGTCATCCAAAACATACTAGTTTTTTTTAGCTCATATTTAACCAAATAGCCAAAAAGTTACTAAATTAACTTGTTCCCAAACGAGGCCTGAAGATCAAAAAAGTTATACCTGCAAGAGTCTCCAACATTTCCACCATACTGATGAAACGACATAACAACTTGAAGCTTCAAGCCATGCTTTTGCACCATCTTTACAAGCTTGGCATACCCTTCCCAGTTATAGTTCAAAGGCCATCTTTTTCTACCAATCCCCACCAAGCGTCAACCATTACTCCTTCAACTCCTGCACTTTTCAAGGCCATCAAGCTGGCATTCATTGCTCGTGGCTTGTTCAAGTTTCCCCCAAATGATAGAGTGTCGAGTGGCAGCATCACAAATACGGGCACCCTGGAATCGTTTTTGCCATGAGTAACCGATAACCGGTGAAGCTTTTCCAAGTTCTCATTTCTCCTCTGTTCCAAATTCAAGTTTCTTTCGCGTGTGAGTTGAGCTTCTTGCATCGAACTCTTTGCTTGGAGATGACGTGATGGCCTGATTTGTGCAAAACAAACCACGCTGGAGAAATCTTCCAGAGTTTTGAAACTTTTGGTATCTTTTTTTAAATTACTAAAAGAAGTAGAAGAACGTATTGTCAAAGCCATATTCGATTTTCTTGGTTTTCTGAAGAGACACGAGAGGTGAATGAATGGATGAAGGCAGTTTGTGTCACTATATATAAAGAAAAACTTTGAAAGAGACAATGGTGGTGGGCTCTAGTTAAAAAGGGTAAAGTGCAAAAATCAAGACTAGTCAGCTCACCTCTTTCCACGTTTTCTGGGACCAGAAAAGAGAAGATAAAAAAAAGAAAAAAAGAAGACCTAGTGCATGAACCTCCCATTAAAATTCAGTTTGGAGAACACAGGATGTCCCTTATCCCATTTTTGGAGAAACTATGGCTCAGTTTGGAAGTGCTTTGGAATTGTGATTCCAGCTCTTAGTTTACATATGGTGCTTGGTTGTGACTTTCAAAAATTAGTTCCATACTTACTTTTGAAAACTCGGTTGAAGGCGAGAAAATTTGGGCTAACCGGTCGTCCGGCCGGTTGACCGGAACAGTGCAATTTTTTTAATTTTATTTTGCAATTGACACATGTTAATTTTTATATATTCAACAAAAAATATTTTCCGAATTTTTAAAATTTTTTTGAGCTTTATTAGAATTTTGAGTTGTGTGTTTGGTTATGAGTTGTAAGTTTTTGTATCAAATATCATATGTCACATCAAAAATTTTCTACTCAATTCAAAACTCTTTCACCAAACAAATTTTTCACACTCAAATCATAATTCCAAAACTCACAAACTCAAAATATAACTCTATTTTCAAATCATATTTAGAAAATTCTACCAAACGCAACCTATTTTTATGACTCGAATCCTCATCACCTGAGTCTATGGTTTTGAAAATTGGATCGGACCAACTAGTTCTACCGGTTGAATCAACAACCAGGCTTGGCTCCAGTCCAGGCAACCCACAGTAACCATTTTTTGAATACTGGCTTATTTTGCGAAACTCCTTAACTGGTAATCTATTCAAACCGGTCACAGTTCACTGCAACTGACCAGTTTGAGAGAACCCGTTGTGGCTGGCTTAATTTATTGCCAAAAGTATTTGAACACTGGCTTTATCATTTTCTTTTATGTTTTTGTATTTGGTGATGAATGGTTGAGGAAATATTTAAGAAAATTTAGATTTTTAGGTAATTTTTTAAGAATAACGTAATATCTATATTTTTTATTTTATGTATAAATTTTACTTTATTTATAATGTCGCGGTTTGATTGCACTTGACCCGACATTTGAACTTGTGATCCTTGACCCCACTTTTTTTTTCCCCTTCCAATTCATGGAATGGTTTGGGTTTCAGACCATTGCTAGAGATGTTAACGAAAAGCACTATTGTTGGGCTAAGCTGTCTTTTCAAGGAAAGAAATTATGTTATTAGGAATTTTAAAATTTAATGGTCACTTTGGGAATTATTCATTGTTGAGTTTGTAATCAGCAGGGTAGTAATTGTACCATTTTGGAACAGTAAAAATATTGGTTTAGCTCATAAAATTGTTAATTCATCTCATGGATTTGATCAAGTGAAAATGAAGTACCTATTGAGAATATTCTAAATAATACAGGTATCCTCTGATATTTTGAACCAGTTGCCATGTCAACTGCACCTATCATAATGTTACAAGTGGTGATTTAGCTTGAGTGAGTTCAGTCACTATTAAAGTTTCACTTGGATACATCAGTTCTAAGGACCATGGTAGATATTCTATTGGGCAATAAACATGGTAGATATTATGTCGGTTAATTTTCCCCTCCTTTTAAATGTCCTCATTCACATATAAGATTGCTAATTTGTTTGGTATAACTTGATGTGCTTTATAATAACCTTAATATGCTTTGTAAGTGTTTATATATATATATATTAACACTGAAATATAGTTTATATCTAGCTTACTCCCAAGGGTATAGGGAAGGGGAATCGCTAAGCAGCGGGGGCAGGGCAGGTGGCAAGTGGTATAGATATGAAACCTTTGAAGCATTCACACCCAACCTTGCCTTTGGCAAGGTTTGAACTCCCAACATCTCATATGAGAGTGTTGGGTGATGCCATGTGGACTACAAGCCATTGGCTGTAAGTTAGATATATTCACATGTAATCCCACAGACTCAACATTTGTTTCTTATGTCAATTGCTCTCTTCAATATTACTTAATGACTAATTTTCTAATTGATTTGTCTCCTTTAATGCTGAAATTAGATTGAATTAACTCAAGCGATTTCTCATTTCTATGCTCCTTCTAATCCTTCAAAACTGATGCTATTACTGTTCTTATTTGTTCAGATACAATGGAAAAGAGTGAAAAAGAATTGATGACTTGTACTCAGCTAGTTCAATGAAAAATGAATTTTGGTAGTGTCTTTGTTTCCTCCAAGTTCTCAGCCATATCTTTTGGAGTGATAATCAATGGGTGGTTTTGTTTTGCCTCAATCCACCAATCCCCACAAACCCAGACAAGTTCTCGTTGGTATATATGTTTACGGATGCGCTGCATATACGTGGATGACACAACTTTCTTTGCTTTTTGTTGGTTTAGGAGAAGAATGGAGCATCTTTCCATGAGGGAAAACATGTGGTGGTGATGAAATCTCTGCTTTCATTTTCTTGGTTTTGGTTTTTATTTTTATGACTAAAAGTATCGATAGTTGTATTCTTCTACTGATCCATCAATCACATGCTTGAATGGCTCCACCATAATTTTAAAGTAACCTCCTAGTCCTTGTGATTAGGATAGCTTTCTGTATTTCCTGTTCACACCAGTGTTTTGAAAGGTGCATGAGGTAGATGCTTTGATACAAGATTAACAGATAAGCCAGAGTCTTAAGCTGGAAGTCTTTAAATCCGTAGTGTGAATTGCAGAACAGTCCATGTTTGTGTTTAAGCATCTCTTAAACATAGCTAAAGCGAGAGTGTTGCATAAAAATAAAAAATTAAATATGACATTTTTTTGATAAGCCAGCTAAAAATAGTTTCCAAGATCAAATAGCATTTGGCATAAAACTTGAATCACGAATGATGTACAGAAATTGGGTAAGGTTTAGGTGGGGGGACATTGTCTTGTACTTTTGGGATGACCTTTCTATAAGAAAATACATTTGGTTGTACATCAGTAGTTGTAATCTCTTTCCGTTTTTTCACATTGGTTTATTATTTTGTTACAGTGTTTTGAAAACTACTGAAAAATAGATGGACCAAAAGAGTTCCATCTATATGTGTATGGAACATTGGTAGATGCAAGCAACTAATTCAAAATAAATCAAATACCCAAGTAAAAAGAATGTAATATTTTTCATGTCTGTATATGTATAGGCATGTCTGACATTATGTACATATTTATTATGGATTTATGTTACTTGGACTCTTATAAATTTATGGAGTATTCTTGTTAGATACTCGACACTTAGGTATGTGTGTGGGATGTGTCTAATGTGTGTGGTTGGACATTTTGCCTAACAATTATATTTAGTAATTCAAGCACTATAAAACTATGAATAAAATCTTCATATTATGCATGAAATACTCTATGACACCTTATGAACACCATTTTGCCCTAAAAAAAAAAAAACACTAAATATATTTTGTCACGTCCTTGTGTCCATTGACATGACAATTGGATGAATTGAACACTTAAACATGTATCTATACCCGACGTTAGTATCCGAGTCCATTTTAAATGTCTTAGTATATGGTTATGCCTCTACTTTTTTGCTACTAATTAGAGATAATCATGGATAGAGATATATAGGACTGCAAAAGAGTCGAGTCGAGTTGAGCCGAGATTTAGTATGTTTGGATTTGTCTATTAAGATTTTAACGAATTCGAACTCGAGCTCGAGCTGGAGCTCAACTCAATAAAAATTTAACGAACCAAGTTCCAGCCGAGTTGGTTTAGGCTTGACTCGAGTTCAAGTTTGTTCACGAGCCTTAACGAGTCAAAAAATTTATAAATTATTACTTGCGTATGAGATTAAAATTATAATTAAAATTTTGATTGTACATTTATATATACAATGTATATAAACATACTAAAAAAAAAGTCAATATTTTACCAAAATAATAATATCTACTACCACTATTATATAAATGTATTATCTATATATATTTTTAAATATATAAATAACATATTTATCTTATTTTTTATACATATTTTTACATTATTTAATATATAAATAATAAATATTAAACAAGCTAACTAATGAGCCGAGTTTTAGAATGTTTGGGTTTGTTTATTAAAAATTTAACAAGCTCGAGCTCGAACGCAAACAAAATTTAACGAATCAAGTTCAAACGAGCTCTTACTGAGTCGAACTCGAACCTGTTTACAAACAGTTTTGTTCATTTGCAACCCTAGATAGAGGTTACTTAATTCACGAAGATACTAGTTAAATTTACCAAATGATGAATTGTTAGTGAATTGTGTTGTGAGGAATTTTTATTGGACATTGAATTGTCTGGTTTTTAGTCTTTGTATGCTGAAAACATAATATCGAATAATCTCTCAACTGCTCAATATTTGATAGTTTTGATGATCTTTGTTCAACATGTAGTTTTATTGAGGCTAGCGGTTGGCCATGTAGTTCTCATGCCTACCAAGACTCCTTTCTGTTGAGGGCATTAGACATTATCTCTTCTATTGTACCATGTACACCTCTCTCTCTCATATAGGGGACAAAAGAACATATATTGAGTCGGTTTGAGAGTTGATTAGCTAATGGAAAGTCAATTATGATGATATCAAATTTGTATTTTAAGTTAATGATTCTACTAGAAATGCTATGTACAGAGAAAAAATACTTAAAAAAGTGTTTAGAATTTGAATTATGTAGATTAGACTTATTCTGGTATGGCTCACACCATACCAAGTTTAAATTTACACCGTTATTTAAATTTTGAGCATTTGTCTAGATATTTTTTCTGGGTATATAGCATTTTTGTTAGGCGGCACATGCGACCAACTTGTAATGTGGGATACATATTTCATTGCCAATCTTGGAATTAGACCGTAGCATAGGGGATAGAGGAATTTTGATGTAGTTATGTTAATGAGATGTACAGGTTTTGGTCAATTAGATTAGTCCCAAGTAGTTATAGAGATGTTTGTATTGGCTCATTGTCGACGTCAACTTCAAACCCTTGCAATATAGAAGCATTCGTCACATATAGGCCCCCATTAATTTGTTTTTGTCTCTCCAAAGGTCGAACTTGAATTCATATAGGAAAGGGGTGGGATCAACCCCCCCCCCCCCCACCCCCCTCTCTCTCTCTCTGTGTGTCCATATATAGAGAAATTTTATGTATTTAAAAATGACGTGTAAAGTATTAATTTAAATTTAGTGTGGTGTGAGTTACACAAGGAATAAATGTAGTCAAGTAACCACGTAAACACACTTAAGCCTTCATACCCGTTACTTGGTTCACTTGCTTTGCGGCTTTGTGTTCTTCTTCTTCATATTCTCAGGAGTAGGCTAGATGTATTGTATTGTATTTTGTTTTTTGTTTTTGGATCATATTTTATCATACTGTTATCATCAATATTCCCCTCTCACAAACACTTAAAAAACACATGCAAACACACACAGCTAAGAATCTGATTTCACTGTCATGAGGGAAAATTGGAAAGTGAAGGCAAAAAGAAGAATTAGAACAAGACAGACAGAAGCCCTGTTTGGTGCAGCTTAAAAGCTGCTTATTTCAGCTTTCAGCTTAATTTAAGCTATTTTGATGTGTTTGGTTTAGGTTATAACTTATGGCTTATAGCTTTTGAAAGTCAGAAATCAGCTTATTCTTTGAGTGGGGCAGGAGATGCTTAATTTATAAGTTAGAAATCAGTTTATATTCATAGTTATAAGCTATAAGCTATTTACGCATAAGCTATAAGTACTTTCCCACAATTCTACCAAACAGGGCCAGACAATGACTCTCCCAAACTTTTTTGCTTTTTCCATTTTTCACGCCTGCAAAAATATATATACAATTTACAACCTGTCAATAATTTGTTTCTGGTCCCTCCATAACGCATAACTTCTAAAACATGTCATCTCCTTTTCCTCTTTAGTTTGTGGTTCTTCAAGTTTTGAAACGTAATCACTTATATCCCCACACAAACGTCTCACCACCACTATCACCACCACCACCACCACCTTCCTTTGGCTCTGTAGACTTTCTTAAGCCGTGTGTTCAGATTTTGAATTTATAAATATGTTTGTAGAAGAATTTTATTTTATTTTATTACAAATTCGAGATTCAAGCACAATAAATTTGAGATTCACATGGGAGGCTGGGTCCTAGGTCATTCATTCATGGGGCTAAGGATCATCCAAGCTTCACCCTTGTCCCAAATATCCTATCTATCATATATAGGATTAGGGCCTGATCATGTAAGTAGAGAGAAGATTTGGGATAGGAGGAGAAAGGAGAATGAGATAATTGATATTCCATTCTTGGACACCATATTCCATTATAAGATTTACCCAAGTCTTTTGCAAGTGTACCATCCTCAATTTTGAAATTGAAGACAAATTTTGAAATTGAAGACAAATATTCAATTTGATTATGTTATGGTTTAGTTGTGTCCCATCATTCACTAACAAGTAACTCAAATTGGTGCTTAATTAATCATACAAATGGATGATAGAAGTGAATAATTGACTACCCTTTGATTTTAATTCGATCACTTCCAGTGCTTCCATCGATCCAAGAACTCCATCACGAGCTCTGGAACCTCTCGAACCAAACCAAAAATATCTTCCAGATTCTTGCTTAGATATTTTCACAAAACATGGCAATAGTTGCTGCTTCAAACTCTAATATAATTTTCATTTCCAGGGATGTGTCTTTCAACTGTGTCTTGGGATGAGCTGCCACACACCTAATCTACTCTTTACCATCTTTTTTTTTTTTTTGAACCACCATCTTAATCACAATTTATCCTCATCTCTAATCCTAGCCTCCAACTGTTGCCGCCTACATCTTTGGCAGTCCTTCCCCAACCTCCCTTGCCACCCCATCCCTTCTCTAGCCCCTCCCAATTATTTCTCCAACCCGCATCATTTTCCCCAAAAAAATAAGCACTAGAGAAGGGAAATTTCTATTTCCACACACCTAGTTAGTTCAAGGTACACACTTAATGAAATATTAATTTAATGACAATTATATTCTAAATAAAAATGACTATAATAGGCATCCAGTAACATCTATAAATATTATATGAAAAAAATTCTTTGTACACATCGTTTAAGAACAAAAAAATCTCAATATACAGAACACCTGAAAAGAATTAGAATTTCGAGTTGAGGGAACCCTCCTACAATGCAAACAAATTTATTTTACTCCATAGCAAAGCAAGGTCAAGAATTGTCAGCTTTGGAAGCTTCTCCAACGACGACATAGGATTTTCCTCTAGGGTTTGGGGATGATGTTGTGCATTATTCACAACTGTTAATCATATTATTTAATTTTGATGATGTCTAAAATATTAACAATTTGGATTTTTTAATATACATATTTATTTGACACATAATATTATCTTTTTTTAAAATATATATATTTGTTAAATAAAAATATTTTTGAAAACTTTACTATTCACTCTTTGACAAAATTAAAATTGATTAATTATATTATTTTGACAAAAATAATTGATTGGTTGTATTATCTTGACAAATGTGATATTAATGAGTTGTCTTCCTTTGACAAAAGAGATATATCCAAATGTAGTGGTAGGATATATTTAGTTTAAAATCTCTACAACATATACAATATTTTTAAAGAGGGGCATACATTTTCAGATCCAGCTAAATATTATTAAAGAGATTTTTCTGTATGCAAATTTTTGATTAGAACGTTATATATATATTGCATATAATATAAATAGAATATATCACATGCGCTATTAAACTTTCTTACACTAAATTGATTATATCACATTATAATCAAACAAGAAGAAAAAGATGGAGTTATATATATATGTTGTGTATATATATATAGATGGAGCAATTCATTTGTTTGTTTAAAAGTTGTGAACTTTTGTATTAAATTGTTTACAAAAATGGTGGCTCCATGTTTGAAAAAATAAACAAAAGGAAAAGAAAAAATTAGTCGTACTTTTTATCTTTTTAATTATTAACATTTGCTGACTATTTGAAATCAAGGAGATGTGTTTATGTAAGCCATGACATTAAGAGCGTGCTTATGTAAGCCATGACGTCAGGAGCGTGCTTATGTAACCCATGACGTCAGCAAGGAGCGTCCAACGGGGTATATTTTTTGGTGTATAAATAGAAGTGTTGTGTGTGGAGAAAAAAAATCAAGAACTTGAAAGAGAAAATTTTCTGTGAGCTCCAAATTGTATTATGCTCTTTCACTTTCAGATCTAAGTCTAACCTTTGTTCTTACACTTTCATATCTACTCTTTGTGATAGAGAATTATTGTAAAAGTGGGTTTAAGTACCACTTATTCTTATTCCTTATTTTTGTGAGAGATTTTGTAAGGGTAAGGCATTTATTGTTGAGTGAGGCTCAATAGATAAGAGTAAGTCCTGTGCCAAATCCACAAACTTGGTAGTGTATTTATTCAACTGATAGTAAAGAAATTCTCAAGGAGGTTCCTTGAGGATAAGTGGACGTAGGCCTGGCGTACCGAACCACTATAAATCGCAGTGTTTGATTTTCTCTCCATTTCTCTCTTATTTTTATATTGATAATTATTATTCTGTTTTTTGTTATTTATTAAAATTCTGAATATTGTGTTAATTTTAATATTGTGAAATTTTTAATAACCCAATTCACCCCCCCTCTTGGGTTGCCTATCTGGGATAACAACAACTACTACTTACTGTTGTGCTCAAAACTGTGACGTTTTGAGTGCTTGAATAAAAGCTGTCTTCGTCAAGACATTGTGTTTCATTTTGTTTGTGTAAAAAATTTTCTTTTCTCCCACTGAAATGTAATTCTTGTTGGAACAATTTTCTGTGTAAAATAAATAACTTGAAACAAATTCATACAAATAAAAATAAATTACTTACATAATTTATTTTACCGAAATGTAAAAGTACAAAATAGATCAAGTCGAGTGTGAGACACTCCCGTCCTTAAGACAGATTCGGCCCCGCTACGGTGCTTACGGATAAATGGCGTCTATTTCTCAGGATAAAATAATCTTCACAAATTGTAGTAGCACTGCCAAACAATTTGTGCGGCGAACAAAACTTGTGTTCTGTACTTTCTGAATTTTTCCTAAAAAACAAGTATGAAGAGAATTTATGCAAAGGAGCAAAACCGGAAGGGAATCAAGAGAATTTTAGATTTTTCTGGATGTTTGTGATTGTGAAAAACCTGCTAGAAAGTCTTCTGTTTATAGGACAAATGGTGACCATTCAAATATGTCCGAATAGGTGCAAAAAACCTGAACAAATACAGTTTGAATTTCAAACAGATCTGGTGGCAATTTCAATAAATAACTGCACGACAATTTAAATCTGTCTGGGCAATTTTAAAACTACTGGAAATGGACTGAACAAGCGGCTGTTTGGACTGCAAAAAATTAATTTAATTTCGTTTAGAAATTCAAATAATTTTCCTGCAAGAATTTGAAAAAATTCAAATAAATTTTGTCAAAAAAAAAAAGAAGAAGTTAGAACCGACCCAACCCACACCTGCGCCCGGGTCGGACAAAACAGCGGTGGCGGCACGCATTTGTGGTGGTTTGGGTTAAGGTTCACATTGTCCATAACTCCTCCCTTCTACAAACTTGGGATGCCCCTTGGGGCCCAACCCAAGTGTTGTCACCTAGAACTTATATATAACATAAGTTTTCTTAAGTTTCCAATGTGGGACAAGCCTTACACGGAAACCCACATTTAATTTTTTAATTGTCCATTCCACGAACCTGAAAACGAAGTCAACTTTTTATTTACTCATAAATGGTTTTGATGAACCGTCTTTATTGTGTGACTTGCCATGCGGCAAGAAACACGCCACCTCTTTGGACCCATCTCAAAAGACGTATAGGCCCTATCCAAAATTGGGCTCAAAGTTGGCCCAAAATAAGCCTATAAAAACCAATTTTCCAACAATCCCCCACATGAATAGAATTTGACGGAGAGAAAATGCAACAACATGATCTAAATACAAAGAGTACAGAAATTGAAAATATTCTGCATAGGATAAGTAGCTTTTGTGAACATGATGTCTTGAACTGTTCAACTATTTGTGTAAACCAAGACAATAGAACTCACATAGTATATCACCAGACATAGTTTAGTTCTCACTATTGTATTCATTTTGGCCCTGAACAACCTGGTCTTTCATGAGTGCTCTAGAGAATTGTAAGCCCTTTATAAATCTCATAGAACTAGCCCAGTTCACACTCATATAGGTGATTCTTATGAAGAGTATCATGTCATACTCCACTAGGTATTCCTATATATAAGAATCATTAAAAGTATTACTTAATCTAAAACGCTGCAAACATCACTATTTCATCATAGAAATGGGTAGGAGTTTGACTCCTCAGTGATTCTTCTGAGTCATACACAACTCGGTTGTCCCTTTAAACCTAGATCCTGGGATCTCCAGTCAACTAGGTTGGGTTGCCGTTGTGGTAACTCTTATTTAATAGGCTTAAGCCCCATTCCCCTCGATGAATTCTTAACTAACTCTCTTGCTAACCCTTTGGTTAGTGAATCCGCTATGTTGTCTTTAGACTTCACATATTCAATGGAAATAATTCCGTTAGAGAGTAGTTTTCTCACGATGTTATGTCGACGACGAATGTGTGGTGACTTACCGTTATACATACGACTCTGTGCTCTACCTATTACTGATTGATTATCGCAATGTATGCATATAGCAAGCACCAGTTTTGGCCACATTAGAATATCTTCAAGGAAGTGGCAAAGCCATTTTGCTTCTTCCCCCAACTTTATCTAAAGCTATGAATTCTGATTCCATAGTTGACCTTGCAATGCAAGTCTGTTTGGAAGATTTCAAAGATACAGTCACACCACCAAGTGTAAAGACATACCCACTGATGGATTTTGAGTCTCTAGTATCCGATATCCAGTTTGCATCACAGTATCCTTCAAGTACTGCTGCATATCTAGTGTAATAAAGCCCAATGTTACGAGTAAATCGGAGATATCTTAGAACTCTTATAATTGCTTTCTAGTGTTCTACTCCTAGGTTACTCGTATATCTACTTAATTTACTTACTGCATAAGCTATATCCAGGCAAGTGTAGTTCATCAAGTGCATTAAGTTTCCAATAGTTTGGGCATACTCTAATTGAGAAATACTTTCCTGAACATTCTTAGAAAGAAACAAATTAACATTCACAGGTGTTCTAGCTAGATGATCATCATCTTTGCTAAATTTGTCAAGTATTTTCTCAATGTAATGTGATTGTGACAAAGCATAACCTTCTGATGTTTTGGTAATTTTCATACCAAGTATTACATCAGCAATCCTCATATCCTTCATGTCAAAATGTTTATTCAACATTTATTTGGTAGTTTTAATCATTTCATTATTACTACCTATGATGAGCATATCATCCACATAAAGGCATACGATAACATAACCCTTGCTTGTGTTTTTAATATAAACACATTTGTCACATTCATTAATTTTAAACCATTTGATATCATTGCCTTGTCAAATTTCTCATGCCATTGTTTTGGCGCTTGTTTTAAACCATATAATGATTTAACCAATTTACACACTTTTTTTTCTTTTCCTGGAACAGAAAATCCTTTTGGTTATTCCATGTAAATTTCTTCATCTAACTCACCATTTAAGAAAGCGGTTTTCACATCCATTTGATGAATTTCTTAGATTGTACAAAGATGCAATGGCAATTAGCATTTTAATGGATGTTATTCTGGTAATTGGTGAGTATGTGTTAAAGTAATCAAGACCTTCTTTTTGTCTAAAACCTTTGACCACAAGTCTTGCTTTATATTTGTCAATTGATCCATCCGTTTTCATTTTTCTTTTGAAAATCCACTTGTATCCAAGAGGTTTACAACCTGGTAGTAAATCCACCAATTTCCAAGTGTGATTTTGTAGGATGGATTCAATTTCACTGTTTATAGCCTCTTTCCATAAATGAGCTTCATGACTGGACATAGCTTCTTTAAAAGTTAAAGGTTCTATTTCTAACAAAAATGTTAGAAAATCTGAACTAAAAGATTTTGAGGTTCTAGCACGTTTACTACGCCTAGGTTCCTCTTCATCATTTTGATCTATCTCTTGCTCTTGCTCTTGATCATGACTAGTAATAGCATCATAAGATCTTTTACTATTACTAGTCTCTTGTCCAGTCTTATTTGGAAATACATGTTCAAAGAATGATGCATTCCAATATTCAATAATAGTATTTACATGCATTTCGGAATGTTCTGACTTATGAATCAAAAATCGATATGCACCACTATTCTTGGCATAACCAATGAAAATGTAATCAACTGTTTTAGGACCTATCTTATTCTTTTTAGGACTAGGAATAGCCACTTTAGCTAAACACCCCCACACTTTTAAGTATTTGTAGGATGGTGCTCTCCCATGCCACATTTTATAATGTGTTTGATTCACTTTCTTTCGGGGTACTTTATTAAGTATATTATTAGCAGAAAGTATTGTTTCCCTCCACAAGTTCTGAGGGAATCCAGAACTGATTAACATGGTATTCATCATTTCTTTTAAAGTCCTATTTTTCCTTTCAGTAATTTCATTTTGCTGAGGTGAGTAAGGAGCAGTGGTTTGATGAATTATTCCATGTTCTTTACAAAACTCACCAAAAGGTGATTCAGATTCACCACCTCTATCATTTTTAAGTTTTTTTAATTTTCTTACCAAGTTGATTTTCAACTTCATTCTTATATTGAATGAAAGTTTCCAAAACTTTATCCTTAGTTCGAATTAAACAAACATAACTATATCTAGTATAGTCATCTATGAAAGTGATAAAATATTTTTTCTCGCCTCTAGTTTGAATTGATTTAAAATCACAAATGTCATTATGAATTAATTCAAGTGGTTCCGTACTTCTTTCAATTGAATGAAAATGAGTTTTGGATAATTTTTCCTCAACACAAATTTTATATTTATGATTTAAATCAATGTCAAATTTAGGTAAACATTCCATATTAATTAATCGACGCAAAGATCCATAATTAACATGTCCAAGTCTACCATGTCATAAAGTTAAAGACTCAAGCAAGTAAGAAAAAAATGTATTTTTATTAATAACAGTGGGTATAACAGTCATTACATTCATTTTGAAAAGGCCATCAGACATGTAACCTTTTCCTACATACATCCCGTTTTTGGTAAGTACAAACTTGTCACTTTCAAAAACTAGCCTAAACCCATTTTTACTCAACAAAGATCCGGAAACAAGGTTCTTGCGAATGTCCAGTACATACAGCACATTGTTGAGAGTGAGTTTCTTTCCAAATGTCATCTTCAGAATAATCTTTCCTTATCCTTCAACTTTAGAAGTCGAGGAGTTGCCCATGAAAAGTTGTTCACCGTCGTCCACTATAGAATAAACTGTGAACATCTTTTTGTTGATACAGATGTGACGAGTAGCACTAGTGTCCACCCACCATTCTTTAGGATTTTCGATAAGGTTTGCCTCGGAAACAACTGCAGAAAGGTGTATGTCATTTACACCATTGGAATTTTTGTCCACTTCGGTCATATTGGCTTGAGCAGGTTTCTTGCTTGTTTTTCTTTTGCTTTTGCCTTTGCTACAACAGTCTTTGGCCTGATGTCCCACTTTGTCACAGATCTAACAAATGTGGCGAGTAGCACCAGTGTCCACTCACCATTCTTTAGGATTTCCGATAAGGTTTGCCTCGGAAACAACTGCAAAAAGATTTATGTCATTTACATCATTGGAATTTTTGTCCACTTCGGTCATATTGGCTTGAGCAGGCTTCTTGCTTGTTCTTCTTTTGCTTTTGCCTTTGCTACGACAGTCTTTGGCCCGATGTCCCACTTTGTCACAGATCTAACATTTGCCATTAAACTTATACTTTTTTGTTTCTCCCCCTTTAGAGCCTTGTGAGAAACTTTCTCCAGAAAACTTCTGTTTCTTTGCTTTTGGAGCATGTTCCACCACATTTGCCTTAGACTCCATTAGATACTTATCAGCTCGCTTCTTTGAATTACAGTTGTCCTCCTCAATCCTCAAACGCATAATCAATTCCTCCAAATTCATTTGTTTGCGCTTGTGTTTGAGGTAGTTTTTGAATTCCTTCCAGCCTTGTGGTAATTTCTCAATTAAGGCAGCAACCTGGAAGGATTTAGGGATGGCAATCTGAAACCGGCCCGATGGGGACCCGATCTCCCGATCCCGAACATAACGGTTATTCCCCGAAAAATACCCCCGACGGGCCGGGGATGGTGATAAAAAAAAATCTCCGATGATATTCGGGCCGGGGACGGGGATACATGTTTCAGTCTCGGCCCGCCCCGGCCCGAGCCCCGGCCCCGAGCCCCCCCCGTTTGTTCCCCGAATGATATATATATTATATATATACTTTTTTGATTCTCATCTCTATCTTTTATTCATTTAGATCTACTCTCTCTTTCATTCATGTAGATCTACTCTCTCTCTCTCCATTCCTCACATCTCTTTTCCTCTCCACCGTCTTTGGTCTCTCTCTCTTCTTCACCATCTCTCATCGCCACCTTCTCCTCCACAAATACTCCTACCACTCCCCTCCTCTCTCCTCCTCCTCCACGGATCACATCGCCATCGATCATTTCTCCTTCTCTATTTGACCATGTCTTTCGTCTCTCTCTCCCTCACTCACGAGATCGTGGTTCGATCTGAAGCTTTTTTTCACTTAGATCGTGGTTCGATCATTTCTTCTTCACCATCTTTCATCCGTACACAGAACCAGGATCGTGGTTCGATCTGGACAAACTGTGGTTCGATCTGAAGCTACCGATCTGGATCGTGGTTCGATCTGAAGCTACCGATCTCTCTCTCTTTCGTTGATGAACAAATTTTTTTGAAGCTGAAGCTGCAGAAGCCCTCTTTCTCTCTCTCTCCCTCTCTCTCTCTCTCTCTCTCTCTCTCTTGTTGATGAACAATTTTTTTTTTTTAAAAGTTATATATATACATCTGTTGTTGTCTGTTTGTGTTGATAAACAAATATTTTTTTTTAAAGTTGTTATATATATATGTATCTGTTGCTGTTGGTGATGGTTGTTAATCTAAACAGTTCTTGTGTGTGTGTGTGTGTGTGTGTGTGTGTGTGTTGAGAACTGTCAGGGATATTTCGGGATCTGGGAAACCCGATCCTCGTTAGGAGATGGGGGCGGGGGCGGGGGCGGGGGTGGTAATGGGTTCCCCGTCGGGGATCAGGGTCAGGGCCGAGGAGATTTTCACAATCGGGGATCGGGGACGGGGAGGGTGATTCCCGGCCCCGCCCCGCCCCATTGCCATTCCTAGAAGGATTCACTAAGAGACATGCTTTCTGTATGAATGTCATGCAGAATAAGTTGGAGATCTTGAACTTGGCTGATCACAGTCTTAGAATCAGCCATCACAAAGTCTAGAAAATTGCCTACTATGAATTTCTTCGAGCCAGCATCTTCTGCCTTGTATTTTTTTCTCCAAAGACTCTTAAAGTTCATTTGCCGTCTTAATAGGACTGTAGACGTTGTATATGTGTTGTCAAGTCCGTTCAAGATATAGTTCCGGCAAAGGAAATCAGCATATTTTCAGGCATCGACCGTAGCAGCCACTTGTCGGTCGGTTTCATCATTTTTCAAAGTAGAAGCATCCTCACGGAGAAAACGTGCCAGGTTGAGAGTAGTAAGATAGAACAACATTTTCTACTGCCATCTTTTAAAATCAGTTCCTAAGAACTTCTCTGATTTTTCACCGTGATTGACTGGTATAGTCACAATAGGATGAGAGGTTGGCGCAGTTGCAGCCACCATATCAGTACTTGTTTGAGCATTAGTTTGACCAGTTTCAGTAGCCATGAATTCTAAATTATAAAACAAAATTATAATTAAAATACTTCCACACAGAAAATTAAATTTCTGTGACACTTCAATAATTAAAATACTGAAACAGAATTTTAATTAATGAAAACTCAGAAATTATTTCTGAAAATCAAAATTAATTTCTGACAAACTTCACAAATAAATATTATGAATTGTTAATGACACCAGTATATTACTACTAGTTGTCAAAGAAAATAAACAATATCTTACTATTATTTGTCAAACAGTATATTACTACTATTTGTTTTTTCAACCAGAATATTATTTGTAAAACCACAGAAAATAATTTCTGTAAGAAAAAGAAAGAGAAAAAGAAATAAACGAAAAATTTTGTATAAATAAAATAATTTGAATATGCCTTAAGATGTTGGAACAATCTTCTGTATAAAATAAATAACTTAAAACAAATCAAACAAATAAAAATAAATTATTTACAGAATTTATTTTACCGAAATGTAAAAGTACAAAATAGATCAAGTCGAGTGTGAGGCACTCTATCCTTAAGACAAATTCGCCTTGCTACAGTGCTTACGGATAAATGGCGTCTATCTCCCAAGATACACTGATCTTCACAAATTGTAATAGCACTCCAAACAATTTGTACGGCAAACAAAACCTGTGTTCTATACTCTCTGAATTTTTCCTAAAAACTAGTATGAAGAGAATTTATGCAAAGGAGCAAAACCGGGAGGGAACCAAGAGAATTTCAGATTAATCTTCTGTATAAAATAAATAACTTGAAACAAATCAAACAAATAAAAATAAATTATTCACAGAATTTATTTTACCGAAATGTAAAAGTACAAAATAGATCAAGTCGAGTGTGAGACACTCTATCCTTAAGACAAATTCGCCTTGCTACAGTGCTTACGGATAAATGGCGTCTATCTCCCAAGATACACTGATCTTCACAAATTGTAATAGCACTCCAAACAATTTGTACGGCAAACAAAACCTGTGTTCTATACTCTCTGAATTTTTCCTAAAAACTTGTATGAAGAGAATTTATGCAAAGGAGCAAAACCGAGAGGGAACCAAGAGAATTTCAGATTTTTCTAGATGTTTGTGATTGTGAAAAACCTACTGGAAAGTCTTCTATTTATAGGACAAATGGTGACCATTCAAATCTGTCCGAATAGGTGCAAAAAACCAGAACAGATACAGTTTGAATTTCAAACAGGTCTGCTGGCAGTTTCAATAGATAATTGCATGGCAGTTTAAATCTGTCTGAGTAGTTTTAAAACTGCTGGAAATGGACTGAACAAGGGACTGTTTGGATTGTAAAAAATTAATTTAATTTCGTTTAGAAATTCAAATAATTTTCCTGAAAGAATTTGAAAAAATTCAAATAAATTTTGTGAAAAAAAAAAAATTAAAGTTAGAACCAACCCAACCTACACTCGCGCCCAGCAAGGCTGGGCAGGCCGGTCGGACAGACGGCGGCTGTGTGCGCGCGCATTCGTAGTGGTTTGGGCTAAGGTTCACATTGTCCATAATTCCTCCCTTTCACAAACTTGGGGTGCCCCTTGGGGCCCAACCCAAGTGTTGTCATTTAGAACTTATATACACACATAAATTCTCTTAAGTTTCCAATATGGGACAAGCCTTACAAGGAAAGCCACATTTAATTCTTTAATTGTCCATTCCACGAACCCGAAAATGATGTCAACTTCCCATTCACTTATAAATAGTTTTGACGAACCGTCTTCACCGTGTGACTTGCCATGCGGCAAGGAACACATCACCTTTGGACCCACCTCAAAAGACGTATGGGCCCCATCCAAAATTGAACTCAACGTTGGCCCAAAATAAGCTTATAAAAACCAATTTTTCAATAATTCTCCCATAATAATATTGATGTTAATCTCTTGAAAACAGTTCTAGATGTCAATTTTAACTTCTCTAAATCCACATCCAATTTCTGAACCTCAAACGTGAAGTGAAGCCTCATCCCCTACTGGTACATGGACTTGAAGTGAAACCTTCTCCTATAAACCTCACAAATTTTCAACTGCCTTCTGCTCCGTCGAACCTCCGTCTCCACTGCCATAGGGCTGCTGCTCCCATATATATATAGATATATACCTGAAGTTCACGGTGAGATTAATTCCCAGATTAGTCAGTTTAATGAAGTTCTCATTTTTCTGTGTATCCAATACAATAATCTCTTCCAAGATTCATTATAAAACATAGGATGGGTCAACAGGAAGCAACTTGAAAGCAAACCCTGTTTTTTTGTTTGCAAAAATATAAATACATAAAAGAAATACAAAATTAGTGAAATAAAACATTCAAGTGAAAGAAATCTGGAAAATTTGAGACCAAATTCCACATTTAGCTAAAATATTTTTGGTCTCTTTTCTTCTTCCCTTTGATTTCATTTGAGAACTTCAATACTCATACAGAAAAATAATGGAACTCACTCATTTGAGTTTTGCATAGAGGAGCTTTGGTGAGATCTTTATCAACATGATACTAAAAAAAAAAAAAAAAGAAGGCGAAACTCATGTAAAGTTTCCACAACGGAATGTAAATTTTTCACAACGGAAATGACGGTGTTTGGACGAAGATAGCTTTTATTCAAGCACTCAAAACGTCACAGTTTTGAGCACAGCAGTAGCTGCTGTGCATATATCCCCAAACCCCTTCTTCCATGCTCTGTCCATTCAAGGAGAGGTATTTGAGATTTGGTAAGAATTCGTGCATCTCTGTTGGTAGCTTTCCTATATTTCCATGTAACTTCAATTGATGGAGGTGCTGGCAGTGATAAAGTGGTTACAGTGTATGATTCCAAATGGTGTCTGTACTCGCAAATCGATATAATAATGTTTGGCGGCTTCTTAATCTACCAATAGAGTCTACAGTGAACCCCTTGTTTTCTCCATTCAATTTTACGTAAAGCTCACGAATATTGATTAAATACCTTAATTGAATAAATTCCATCGGGTCATGAACCTCAATTCTATTTAGAGTTTGAAGGTTTGTTAGGTTTTCCACTTGGAACTACAAAACCGAATTAATTTGTCAAATTCGGAATACAACCATCAATATTTTTGTTTTTATTTGGAACTTATTTGTCGAATTGGCAAACATTATTTGGAAGCATATTTCTGAAATAAGCTCCCAATTTTGGAAGATTGGGGCCGAAGCTCAAACTCGCAAAAAATGGAAGAAAAAACGACAATTTTGATGGCAATGGAGTGCACAGATGTCTAGAAATGGTAAATATAATAACAAAATGGTAAATGCAATAATAAAATGGAATAATGCCTTACCTTCAACAATGTAATGGAATCTCTTCAATAGTGTTGTCAATGGAGGTCTTTAATGGAATGGAGGTCTTCAATAGAGCAAAGTTCTTCACTGTGAGTCTTCGCTTTGACTGTTGTAGCACTGTGGGTCTATAAATTTTCAAATCGTAGCAGTAGCAGTGTGTGTGGAAGGAGAGACAAGTGTGTGAAAAGAAGGTTGAACGAGTGTGTGTACAATGGTATGAGTGAAGAGTATAATTAACACATTTAGTGTGTGGATTGAGAAAACTAATCAATAATTAAATTATAAAGTGTGTACACTGAGAAATGATGTGTATTGAAATAATTAAGTGTGTGGAAATAGAATTTTCCACTAGAGAAGGGTTGGGGTAGTGGAAGTGATTGTAGAAGAGCAAATAAGGGTAGGGATGGACGGGAAATGATGGCTAGAGTTAGGGCTGGTGGTGGTGGTTAGGTGGGATAGAGTTAGGGTTAAGGTTAAGGTAAAGGTGGTGGTTAGGGTGGGATAAAGTTAGAGAAATTCTATTTCCAACACCCTGATCAACTCAGTCAACACACTTAATGAAAAATTAGATTAATGACAATTATATCTTACTTGAAATTTACTATAATAGCCATTGGGTGTTGAATCGTTGACTCGATCGAATTCGACTCTGACACTAGAGAGAGAGAGAGGGAGAGAGAGAGTGAGCTTCGCTGGTTGTCCATGGGGGCCGTGCCTTCAACGCCGCGCCAGAGCAGTGCTACGCAGCCGCAAGACACGGAAGAGTATCTAATTGGAACGTTCGTCGGCGAGAAATCATTTCCTCTCGCCTCCGATTTCTGGCAGAAATTGCTCGAGCTTGCTCTTAGCCTCCAATGGCCGCCCCAGCGTGTATCTGAAGCTTGCGAGGTTTTTGGTTAGTAGTTTTTGTTTATTCATGATATTGCATTCATATATAGATCTCACAAGGCAAACCCACTTCTGTTTTGATTTTTTTTTTTTTTTGATTAAATTTTGAATCAAATGAAAATAAATTTTGATCTGTGAGATCTAAATAAAAAAGAAGATTAAATTAACACAAGCATCCTTCAATTTCTTCAAGGGCTCTTGCATTCTCTGCACAATCAACACAAACCTATACCTTAAACAAGGTTTTCAACACTGTTTAGTAGATATTGAATGGAGCTCTTGAAATCTTCAATGGAGGTGAGAAAAATGCAGATTTTTTTTTTTTTTTTTTTTTTGGTTTCCTGTTTGAACTTCTTCTTCTTCTTCCTTCCTGTTTGAAGTACAGATGTAAATTGGGGTCACTTTGATCATCACGGGAGTGGGTGGAAATTCAAGTGTGTATTTTGAGGGTAAAGTGTGTGTACATATGAGTGAAGGGGTTATTTGTAATTTTAAGGATGTGGGTTGAGATAATTACTTAATAATTAAATTAATAAGAACGTGTATTGAGAAAAAATTTGCCCTGAGTTTATCAGGGTGTTGGAAATAGAATTCCCCATAAAGTTAGGGTTATGGTTAAGGTTAAGGTTATGGTTAGAGTTTTAGAGATTATGGAAGAGAATAAAATTAGAATTGTATGATAAGAAAATTTTTGTGTTTGTATTTGTAATTTTTTTTTTAATTTATTAAAAATAAATAAACTAAAGGATAAGGGATGCTATTAGCTTCTCTCCCACATCTTACAATATATACTAACTAGGATAAGTCCATTTTTTTGTGGTTGGGATTGGACCAGTCCATTTGGTTGGACCTAAATTGGACACAAATACCTAACCGCAATTACGAAAGGGCCAGGGCCAGGGCCCAGTTAGAGTCCATTCCTACCTTCCAAGACTTTTTCCCTCTATGAAAAACATTGCACACACTTTTATGCACAAATGCTAATTATATATTTATCTATCCATATATATAATAAATTGTTTTAATGTTGTGTTGACACGAGTTGGTACCCAAAAAAAAAAAAAATTCTCTTTACATTTCTCTTTAGTTATTTCAATTATATCTTACTCCTTGATGGTATTAGTATGTTTTGTGTGCTACAACATCAATAAATTGAGGCACACAGAATCAATCATAAAAAACTATAAATGAAACAATTTCTTCCAATGGTGAACCCTACTATCTAATATGAACATCTACTTATTGGTCAATATAATTTGATCTTAATATAATACCAACTAGACTAATTTTTATTTTCCTAATGAACATTTAATACAAATTAGGTGGTTCTTAGTGGGAGTTAGCGACGGAAAGTGATTATTGATGGTCAGAGATAGTTGTCAAAAAAGTATGCTAGAGCAATGGCTTTGTTGTGGTGGGGGCTGACGGTAGTAATGAGCAGTGACCAAAAGGGATGGGAGAGAAAGGAAGCAATGGAAATTTATTTCCAAAACATACGAAAATAGCATCTTTTTTTTAGTTACAAGAATTAAGTAAATTTTGTAAATTATTTATACAAAAATAGAACTTGTATTTTTGGTAAACTGGAACTTGCATACATTTCTTAAACCCAACTTCAAACAATTGGGCTTGTAAAACAGGCCTAGATATCACTATGATCCAAACACTGAAGTTTGCTATCCATGGGTTGGCATTTGGTGTGGACAATCATGGAAAATGCTAGGAAAACTCAAAAAATTTATTAAATGTCTCACATATGAGACTCATATGATGTGGATTTCACATTTGATAAATCTTTTATGCTGTGTTTGATTGAAGGATTTGGAAAGAGATTTGGAAAGAGAAATGAAAAAAAAATAGGTGAAATGTAAATAAAATATATTTACATTTCACTTAATTTTACATATATATATATTTTTTTCTATTTTCTTTCCAAATCACTTTACAAATCTCCTAACCAAATATGACATTGGAATTTCTAGCATTACCCATAAAATCATTCATCAAACCATTGATGCATCAAAGTCATAATCAAAGCGTTGTAAACATTCACAAAAGTTGTGTTATTTGTAGGGTCTTTTTCTACATCATCATCATCACTCACTCACTGGAATTCACTAAGCATACATGGTTACAGCTCACACGTTCACACAAACAGTGACATTTCATGCACATAAATAACAGCGTCCTCAAAAAACAGTGGCATTTCATACCCCACCATATGTTTCATATCGTTTTTACTTTTTCGGGAAAATTACAAAGAAATTACCGTATTTGATTCTTATAAAAAAAAAAATGGGACATTCACACATAAATTTTAATTTATGAATTTATACCTTATTAAATCTTAATTAAGATTTTTTAGATCTTTTAAATCTTATTAAATTTTTAATAATCGAAATTGCCTTTCAAATAATAATTGTTCATCATTTATAATTATTTATAAAGAAATATAATGATTTGACATTTATTTTGATTTTCAAAACTTTAAAATATCAACTTTCAAATTGTAAAAATTAAAAAAAAATTATGTGAAAAAAAAACTATTTTTTTTTAGAAAACCGAATTATTTTTTTTGTACAAAACTAAAAATTTTGTGTCTATAAAGAAGTATGATGATGGAACATTGATGTGCAAAATTATAAAAATAAAAAAACTTTAAAAATAAAAAAATTGATAATGTTCTTAGTTTTAAAACTGGAAAAAACTATTAATATTCTCAGTTTTATTAGATAGTTGAATCAAACCAGTAAGTAGAAGGGTAAAAACGTTTAATTTCATACTCTGTTTTTTTATCAGTTAGTAAAATAATTATCTAAAAAATTACTATATAAAATTGATAATGTTCTTAATTTTTAAAATTAGAAAGAAAAAAAAAACTGATAATATTCTCAATTTTACTAAATAAGACTTATTAGTGAAAAAAAAATCTTAAATAAAATCTAAACTACTATAATATTTGTAAATAGGACTTTTAGGTAATTAATTCTAAAAAAAAAAAATCATGAGTTTTTATTTTGCCAATTTAAATTCTATTCTTTTGATTTGTTTTTAGTTAAACTATTAGTTTAGTTTTGTAAGTAAAACTGACTAAAAAAAATTATTTTAATCATTAAACTCAATGTAAGTATATATAAAATATTTAAAATATATATTTTTATTGAGTTAACAATTAAAATGTTATTTTTTGTTAATTTTATTTAACAAAAATAGAAAGATAATTTAGATTAAAAAATTAAAAATTAAAATTTTAAATTGATAAATTAAAAATTCAAATTTATTTTATTTCAAGGATTAAATAAAATTTTGGGGTATAGGGGAGAGATAAGGTTAGAATAGAGGTGAGACCCATTTAATGTTTTGTTTTGTTTGTAGATTTAGGGAAGGGGTTGAGATGGAGGTCCGGATTAGGTTGGGCCTTCGAAGGGGGATTGAGATGGAGGAGGAGGAGGAGGAGGAGGAGGTGGAGGTGAAGGTGGAGGTGGTATTAGAAAAATAGTTCGCCGGACTTTTTTTTTTTTTACATGTTGGGCATTTTTCTTGAACATCAATATTTAATTTTTTGTAAAGTAAAAATTATTTTTTATTTATTTTATTTATTATTTTTTACATGTTTGGCATTTTTTTTAACATTATATTTAATATTTTTATTTTTTTATTATTTTATATAAAAATAATTTAATAATCTCTGCACACTAAAAATTATTATTAAAATAAATATAATTTTATTTAAATCTCTCACTATACATCTCCTCTATTGGCCCTATTTGGTAGAGTTGTGGGAAAGTAATTATAACTTATGCCTAAACAGCTTATAACTTATAACTATGAACATAAATTGATTTCTGACTTATAAATGAAGCATCTCTTACTCCACTCAAAGAATAAGCTGATTTCTGGCTTTCAAAAAACTATAAATTATAAGCTAAATTAAACACATCAAAATAACTTAAATTAAACTAAAAATTAAAATAAACAACTTTTAAATTGCACTAAACAGACATTATATCTCTGAAAATAAACGGCGTCTAAAGGTGAGGGGCAATGACACTCCATGACCATTTCAGCGGAAGGATATATTGAACTTTCCCTTTTTCCCAAAATGTAGAAAAACACCTTCCCAAATCCCACTTCCCTCGTAACAGGGGAACAAGTATGCTCCGTTTGGTTTGCCTTTATAATCATAAGTTTAATGGTAAAATTTTCAAATTATTTTTTAAAATTTAGGATAAATTACAAAACACATAGCTTACGATTTATTTAAATTATAAATTATTTTTTGTAGTTCTAGAAATTACGTTATATCTCTTAAAGTTTCTAATTTCAACAAATGTCTTATTATTAATAAATCATCAAGTTAATCAACTGTTTTTAATAATGTTAAAATTTTATTTCAATTAATTATTCAAATAATTTTATTATTGTATAGATGAATAGTTAGAAATTTTACTTTTTCAATTAATTTTGTTAAATAAAAAATTATGACATGGAGGTATTTGTAATTTTCCAAATCACAAGGAAAAATTCATATTTTAAGCCAAGCTCAGAGGTGTATTTGTAATTTATCCTAAAATTTATAATCAAACACACAACTTAAAATTATACAAACTCAATTCAAAAATTAATTTTAAAATTCATAACCAAACACATAACACTAACACAAAATTCAATTCAAAACTCTTTTTGATGATATAGTGTTGAAAATGGTTAGTGATGCGATTGTCAAATTATTTTTATAAAAAAATCTTTAAAAAAATAATTTCTATATTTAAAAAATATCTAAAATAAATAAATAAAATTTCCAAATAAATGGTTGCAATTGTAAAAAAAAAAAATTTAAAACTTAAAATTCACTGTTCTGGTCAACCGGCCGGACGTTCGAACAAACGACTAGGTAGACCCAATCTGCTTTTTCAAAATTCAAAATTCAAAAATATCTTTCAAAATATTTTTCAAAACTCATAACTAAACCAATTTTATTTTTTCAAACTTAACTCACAATTCCACATTTAAAACACAACTTTAAAAAAAGAACCACAATTTTAAAACTAAATCCAAAACAGCATTATTCTTTGCTCGTAGGGCGATGTAATGTAGTGCTCTAATTTGATTATCATTAGTTGAATCACTAGGATTTTTGACCTTTTTGTCTCATTGAAGAGATAATTAGGGGTCTTTTGAAAAGTTGTAAAAAAAAAGTCGGTTTTTTTTATTCAAAATAATTTAATTTTTTGTCAAAAAAGTTATTAAAAAAATCAAAAAGTCAAAAAAGTTAACTTTTTACTAACTTCTCATAACACCACTTAGATACTTGTATTTAGTGTGTTTTATTAGAAGATTTGAGAATGAATTTGAAAATTAAAAGAAAAAAAAATATGTGAAATTACATGAAATATAAGTATATTTTAACATTTCATCTTTTTTTTTTTTTCTTTTTCCTTTTCCATTTCTAAATTTATTTTTAAATTCTCCAACTAAACACTGCATAGATGAATAGGATGGAACAATGCTCATAGATCACCAAATAACTTCTCCATACTAGGACCACTTAGAGAGAGAGAGGGAGAGAGAGAAAGAGAGAGGCGACTTTTGCCTCATTACCAGGAAATTGCCCTTCTCCAATTCCGCATTACCAGGAAATTCCCTTTCTCCTATTCCTTCCTGGACTTTCAATTCCATGGCCCAGAAAGTCACACATCAGTTTCAAAACAAAATCAATTCACCATTGAAAATGTTAAAATTTTTTAAGTGATTTTTTTTTCATCTTCATATTGAATTTTAAAAAGTTCACACACGACCTATTTCTATAATATGATTAGTGCCACATTAATATTTAATAAGACTTATTTGATATAATTTATTAAAACTACTTGTAACTTTTTCATTTTTATTATACAATTTTGAAATTATTTAGTATAATTTATTTGAGCTGTCAAACTATTTAGTATAGTTTCTATTTATATCTTTAGGTATAAAAAATTTAAGGGCAAATTACAAACAACCCCCTCGAGGTTTGGTGAAAATACAGATTCTTCCCTGAGGTTTGAAAAATTACATCCCGCCCCCTGAGATTTATATTTTCATACAGATTTCTCTCTAATTTCTCCTAATTTGTTATGAAAATTTGACCTTTAGGGGGCAATTTGTAATTTCTCAAACCTCAGAGAGGAATCTGTATTTTCACCAAATCTCGAGGGAGGTGTTTGTAATTTGCCCAAAATTTGTAAATAAACTGAAAAAAAAAAGTTTATTTCTAAAAACTAGATGGAAAAATTTAAGAAAATTTATTTATAAATTCCATTTTAAGAAATGGTGATCCGTTTAGTCTCAATAATTTTTTTATAGACCAATTAGTCTATTTAATTTTAGAAAATTAAATTTAATATATTATTTGAAAACTGAATTTACAGTTATACCTTTATTTATATTATATATATATATATTAATCTTTTGTGCTAAAAAGAAAAGACACAAAATCCATGGCAATTAAATTTTGGATGAATTTTTATATGATTTTTTTTTTTAGTTTAGAAAATATTTCAAAAGGAGTTCAAAATTACTTCAAATTCGAAATTCTTCAAGCATTCAAACATTTCAAAAGTAATACAAAAGTTTCTTAGTAACTTTTGGCAAATGTACAATTTCAAACTGTAACACTCAAATGTAACATTCCAAAAAAACTCTTTAACGTACTTTTTCCAAACGTAACACTCAAATATAGTATTCCAAAATTTGTTTTTAATACAATACTCTAATGTAACCAAAAAAAAAAAAAAAAAAAAAAAATCCTTGATATACTTTTTTTCAAATGTAACACTCTAAAAAAAATGTGAGATTCTTCCAACCATTTCAAAATGAGTATAAAAATTCTTTAGTACATTTTGGATAAATATATAATTTCAAACTGTGAGTGTTATGTTTAGAAAAAGTACACTAAAGAATTTTTAATATTTTTGTATGTATTATATTGGAACGTTACATTTTGGGATTTGAGTGTGAAGTTTAAAAAAAAGTACATTAATAAATTTGCGTGTTATATTAAAATATTACGTTTGAAAAAAATACATTAAAAAGTTAAGTGTTACGATGCTATGTTGAAAAAAAAAATACACTTAAGAAATTTTTTAACGTGTTACATTGAAATGGTACAATTTTTATTTTATAATGTGAGATTTATTTTAGAAAAAGAAAAAATCCAAAAACTCTCTAATACAAATTGTCTAAATATGTAATTTTACATTTAAAAAAACTCTCTTTTATTTCTAAAGAATTAAATCTAATTATAAGTGACTATTGTTTTGTGTATTTTTTACTTTAATAAGACCTTTAAATTCATAAAGAAATTATAAATAAATAAATAAAACAACTTATTGATATTCCACTCAAATATTTAACTTCTGTCTTTAATGTATTAACTTTTAATCTACGACAAACCGCAAAAACAGCACCTTTGTGCCAGACAACTTTTGCTTTATATAAGATTTTACAAACTTAAATAAATCCTAAAAACTGAATTAAACATAAATAAATTGTAATTTCTGAAAACTACACGAGTTAAAAAGGGACTCAATATAATTTATAGAGAATTCCTTTGTATTAAGCCATATGATCAAAACACCCAAATAAAGAAACACAGACTTCAACACACCACCAAAAAAAAGCCATTACAGAGAGAGATCATACCCAACACAAATGGCAACAAAAAACATGCCCTCATATAAGCTTTTACATTTTATATATTACTTCTGTTTAAAAAAAAAAAAACTGAAAATGGGTCTTCTTCTTCTCCTCCTCTCTAATGGGCTCTCCTAATAATAATATTAAACAGAATCCATTGATTTTCCTTTGCTTTCTTTTCTTTTCTTTTCGTTTCTTGGGGTGGTGGTGATGGAAGATTGATTAAGCAGCTGCCACAGTGCCTGTACGGAAAGGATAGTCTCGGGCTTTGTTTGGAGAGGCAGATTTGGATTTCCTCTTCTGATCTTTTCTCAAAGCTTTCATGGAATCAGAGACATTCGATTTCTTCTCTTTTGTTTCATCTATCTCTATCTGTTCTTGTCTGCACTCTTCACTACAGAATGGTGTGTCCCCTCTGCATAAAATCATCACCACATAAATCTAACAATCAGTACCAAATCAATATACAATAATGTCCTTTGGTTGCTAAGAAAAATGAAGGGAAAGTGGAAAAAAACCAGTACTTTGAATATTAGAATGTCCTGTATTTGAAACCCAAAAGGCCTTGAAATCTCCTGAATCCAATAATTTATAACGTAGACAGACAAGATCCCAATTTCGGAAGCTAAAATGATAAAAAAAAAAAAAACGATTGTAATTTATGTGACTATTTTATGATCCTCAGTTTTCTTAGCAACCAAACAGGAAAAGGAAAATATAAACGAAATTTCGTTCATTTTTATGGTCTGCACTTGCAAATTAATATTTCGAATCTTAAAATGTCCTGTTTGGTTGCTAAGAACAATAAAGTGAACAAATTAATATTTTGAATTTGAAAATTTCCTATATTTGGATTCTGGAACCCGAAAGCCTTTCTCTCCCGAGTCCAATCATTTTTGACGTAGACCAGATCTCAATTTTCGGAATCTAAAATAACCAAACAGAACGATTCCAATTTATATTACTATTTCACGCTCTTCAGTTTTCTCAGTAACCAAACAAAGTGAACGGAAAAGGAAAAGGAAAATAAAAACGAAATTTCGTTCATTTCCATTTCTGGCCTGCACTTTGGTTACTCTAAGAAAAACCCAATAGGTGCAAGTCATACTTTTCGCATCAAAATCACCTAATAGATTGAAAAAAAGGAAAGAAAAGCTTGAAAAATAAGCAAAACTTTCCGGGAAAATTCGACATTCCCGTGAAAACAGGACAAAATAAAACTGGGTTCTCAAATTCAGGAACAGATTGATGAGAGAGAGAGAGAGAGAGAGAGAGAGAGAAGGGACAAACCTGTACATAAAAATGTCTTTGTTATCACCGAGGGGTTTTTTGCAAAGAAAGCAAGCGTGTAAGAAATGAGGTTGGTATTCCTCGAATCTTCCACCATCATAGAACCTTCCAGATCTAGGAGACCCAGAGAAGGATGATAGGCTTCTCATGCTTCCTCTTCTGTGCGAGCCTGCGTAACGGAGAGGCCTGGAAAAGAAAGGGTGGTTGTGGTGATGGAGGTGATTGTTTCCCGAGAAACCAGCCTCCATGTCTGCAAGAGAAGCAAGACCATCGTCGTCTTCGATGAAATAAGGCCTTCTATCTGATGTAGAGCCCATCAATTTGAGCTCAGTCATTTGGGTTTAGAGAGAGAGAGAGAGAGAGAGAGAGAGAGAAGGGAAGGTGAGGTGAGGTGAGGTGGGGGGGAGAGAGTTTGGTTATAAAAAGGGGTTGGTGAGGTGCGTCTGATGAAGGAGAGAGAGAGAGAGAGAGAGAGAGAGAGAGAAAAGTGTAAACCACGGCGGGTTTGGGGAAGCCGTGAGAGTGAATCTATTGGCCAAGTACTGGTAGTATCAGAATCTCTTTCTCTCTTTTAATTTGAATTTCTATTTATGTTATGGCGTATTTTGGCCACTGAAAAAACAAAAATCAATTTATTTGATTTATTAACCTTTTTTTAATGTATTTTTAAAAAAAGTTAAAATATTAAAAAAACAATTTTTTCCCTACTTAAAATGGTCAGAGAAGCAAGTCTTTGGGATAATTTGCGTATGATTTTTTCAAATCTCTTTTACTTATATTACAACTAGCCTATCACCCGTGCTATGCACGGGATAATTATAAATATTTATATTTATTTTTATTTTTTTTAATATATAAATTAAATACATGAGGTTTGACCGAGGAGTTTGAAAGAATTTAATAAGTGTTTATTTATTTATTTAAGAGACATTTACATAATAATTACATAATATATAAATTAAATACATGGGGTTTGACCGAGGAGTTTGAAAGAATTTAATAAGTGTTTATTTATTTATTTAAGAGGCATTTACACAATAATTACATGGGTCTCTTGGGGATGCAAAAAGTAAGGAAATTAGGATTTCATTTATTGCGTTATTCATTTAATAAGTGTAATTATTATAAATTAAGTGTTTATTGTAATCAATAGTGTAATTATTACAATCCTTGAACTTATTGTAATCAATAGGGTAATTATTACAATCTTTGAACCAATCACCAATCACTAAGTCAATTTTTTTTAAAAAAAATATTAAAAAATCAAGAAATTAGGATTGGTATGTTGGAGGTTCCATAAGCCTTGGGTTTTAAAAGACCATTTTCCTTAATATATAGATAAGACGTGTGAAAAAATTATAGAAGTAATACAATTTAAATAAATTGGTTATTTTTTGTATACCGATTTTTTTAAAATTATTACAAAAATATATATAAAAAAGTTAAAAATAATATGATAATTTAGGGTGTTTTGAAAAGATAGTTACAAGCTAATTTTTTGATTTTTTTACTTTGTTTTGTGAGAGAGAAAACGGATTAAAAGATGGGAAGTGGTTTTTAACCCATCTACTAAAATAGGCCTTTGTAGTAAATAAGCTAATAAACATTTAGAGCATCTCCAATGGAGTTACTATTCAACCTGCCAAAGTTAAAATTTGACAATAATAGCAAAAAGAGGATCTCTGATGGGCTGCTATTCTACTTGCCAAAGATAACAGATGTCATATCTGTTCTCAAATTTGGCAAGTTGAATAGCAACTTCCAAACTTGCCAGATCAGCAAAAATCAACAAATTTTTTGCACCAAATTCAGTTAAAAAAATAGAATTGAAACAGTTCAAACCCAATTTTCAGAATTAAACCAAATGTTCTATTTTGTTGCCAAATTAACAAATTTCAGAATGAATTTAACAAACTCAAATTCAGTTTCTCTTAATTTTTTATTTTTATTTTTTGATCATTTATCACCAAATCAGTTGATCCAAATCATATGGTATGCATTCACAATAAACCAAACCAAATCAGATGAATATTATCACAATAAACCAAATCCAAATTGGTTTTAGTTCTTTGAAGATCAAAATAAAAAAAATGGATGAACAAAAATTAAACCAAAAATCAAAATAAATAATTAAGAAAATTTTAGCAAACATATCAAATTGTGTTCTTTGAAGATCCTTCTGGAGATGCTTGAGTTCTTTGAAGATTCGGTTTGAATCCATCGCCAGATTTGAGTTTCAAAAATCGTGATCACCTCAGATCCACATCAATAGCTAGAAAAATAAAGAAAAAAAAATCAAAGCATATATATATATAAGTATGTATATAGATGGAGATCGTACTAGAGAAAGAGAGGAAATGAGGGGCAATTGTGTGGAGGTGAAGACTTGGAACCAAGGACAGAACGAGAGAGAGAGAGATCAGAGAGTAAACAGATCGGTGAAGACTTGAGCTCAATGACAAAGACACAGACAGAGAGAGACGTTTGGATGATGGGAGAGAGTGAGAGGGAGAGTGAAAACAACTTCATAGGTAGAGAGAGAGAGAGAGAGAGAGAGAGAGACATTTCGATTATAGAGGAGAAGAATGAGGAGGATAAGAGACTGGTTTGAGGAGAGAGAAGACAGAGAGAGAGAGAGGAAGCATGAAAACAGAGAAATGGAGAAGATAGAGTGAGAGAGAGGGAGACAGAATGAGAGCGAGGAAGGGTGGATGATTCTAGACGGTGCATATCAACCATTGAAGTTTTATACGTGGACGGTAGAGATGCTCTCACTCTGTATAAAAAGAG
Source organism: Camellia granthamiana (assembly GCA_036172215.1). NCBI lineage: Eukaryota > Viridiplantae > Streptophyta > Magnoliopsida > Ericales > Theaceae > Camellia > Camellia granthamiana. Next base: position 19,667,833 of record CM069913.1, read on the forward strand.
CCGTTGTGCTTTGTTTGGTTTAATTTTTTTTTTCCAATTTTTCATTTTTTTTTTCATTTTTTATATTTGTCTAGTTGAAAATAATATAAATATATAATTTTTTTTTTTACAAACAGGTAAAAAAATGTCACAAAAGACAAAAAATAAACAAAAATAAAATCATAAAAAAATATATCCAAACAACACTTACAAACTTGGAAGGAAAGTTAGTTGAGATTTGCCAAAATAACAAATGACCATTGGAGCACAATTGCTATAATTTGGCAAAATAGCATTATTCATTACCAAATTATAGCAATAACAATGGCATTATAGCCAATGTTTTAAACACCAGACCGGTGAGTGAACCGGAAAAATGATCGGGTGGACGGGTCGGTTGAACCGGAATCAAACCGTGACGTCATAAATATTTTAAAATTATATTTAAATAAAAATATAAGTAATAAAATTATAAATTAAAATTTTTAATAATCTTAAATATTTCTCTTAATACTTTTTTTATTAAAAAATATAAAAATATATTTAAAAATACTATTAATTTTAATTTTGGAAGAAGAAATCAAATATTTAATATTCCCTCTATATGATTTTAATTCAAATAATTTGATTGAAAGAAGAGCAAAAATTTTGGAGGGATATCAAAATTTTAAGTTTCCCTCCAATAAATTTGATTGAATCCCACATCGATTGCTTGAGTTTTTTTGGAAGAAATTTTTTCTTATAAATAGATAGAAACTTTCACAATGATTTCAAGTTCTCAATGGGATTCTTCATAAGAGGAGACCCCTTAAAAGAGAGTTTCCAATTAAATTTTTATTATATATAAAATAAGAAAGAAAAGAAAGAAAGAATAAAAAAAATACAAAAAAATTCGTTTTATCAACCCGGTGGACCGGAACAGGTTTGGCGGTTCGACCACCGATTTTTCCGGTTCTCTCAAAATAGGCCGGTTTTCCACTACGACCGGTTCAGTGGATGTACCTGGACCGGAACCTCGACCGGTCGGCGGTTCAACCGGTTGAACCGGCCGGTCCGGTCCGGTTTTTAAAACCATGATTATAGCAACAATGGTTGGAGATGCTCTTAGATGATTGGTTAATTTTGACTTTTCAAAATAATTTTTAAATTTTAAATTTGTACTATTTTTTTATCTTTATTTTTTAAATATTTTGATCAAATTTTTTTATTTGTTAAATGCATAGATTTACTTAAAAAATAAAAAAAAATTGTGATTTGTTTTTAAATTTTAATAAATACAAAAAAAAATGAAAATACATTGAAATAGGAAAAACATTTAAAAAATGAGAAAATTTATAAATACTGATAACTAAAATCATAATTTTTAATAATATTATGTAATAATTTTTCAAAACTTCCCCTCAGTAGTAATTTTCCCAAAAAATATATATATACATATATACATATGAACAGAATAATAGTGATCGGATGCCATTAGACAAATAAAATCAAGCTAAAATTCCTAACTCACCTAAAAAAAATTGTGGGTTAAATGGAGAATGAGTTAGTTTGGTATAATTTTTTTCAAATTATAAATTAATAATAAAAAATAAAAAAATTTTTTATTTAATTTTCAGATAATTATTTTTAATTATTTTTTTCTATTTCATAAATTACAACGCCAAATACTCTATTCTAAATTCTTAAAATCTACAAATTATAGGCAAATTTATTAATAAATCATATATTCATGATTTTTAGATCATTTCTTATAATTATTTTTATAAACCCATAAGTGGTATTTTGGGAAGATTGTAAAAATCAAATTTTTTGCTTTTAACCAAGGTTTTTGGGAGTGATTTGGGAAGTTGGTAAAAAGTTACTTTTAACCAAGCTTTTTTGGAGTGATTTGACTAAAATACCCTCACTCAACTTAAAAAAATTACATTTCACCCAAACTTACAAAATATAAATATTGAGGGTAGTTATGTAATTTTTCAACTTACTTTTTACACTTCCCAAATGAGAAAAAAACCCTAACCTGTGTTTTGCTCAAAAACACAAACCTTGCGTTTTTCATGTGTTCCCAAAAGAGCGAGCGGGAAGTTGAGATTTGGAATTTTTTGGCTAAAATAGGCATAAAAAAATAAAATAGGTTTTTTAGTTCAATAAAATAAAATATCACATCTAACCCATAATCATTATTTTCTTTGTCTCACAAAAAGTAAAAAAAGACAAAAAGTCCTCTCCAAACGGAGTCCGGATCATCTGCCGTAATTTCCTGCAATTGTTCTATTTTTTTTTTTTTTTTTTTTTTCCATTTTCATTTTCCTTCCCCTTTTCTTTTCTCTCTCAAACATTTGAGAACCAAACCCTAACAAACAAGGGAGGCGACAGAAAGAGAGGAGGAGGAATAGAGGAGAAGGAAGAAGAAGAAGAAAAAGAAGAAGAAGAAGAAGAGAAGATGCTGGAGATGAAGGCTCGTAGATGCCGGAGATGAAGGCTCGTCGCCATTGGTAGAGTTTGAGAACCAGATCTCATCATCCCTAATCTGATTTTGATGCAGAGAACAAACCCAAATCTGATAATACATTCACATTTTTTATTATATTTTTTAGCCTATGATTTGTAATATATATATATATATATATTTGGGCATAAGAGTTGTTGAACAGCTTTAACAATGGCGTCCCATTTTCTCTCTCTCTCTCTGTTTTTTTTTTAATGGGAAAGTTGAATTTTCCAAGAATTTTTTTGTTTAATCACTGAAAATTCTATGTGTTTGGGAAAGTCTAATTCTTTTTGCTCTACAAAATGGGATTTTGATGTTTATTTTCTGTTCAGTGTGTTTGGATTTGGAGAAAACTAAGTCACATAAAAGAGAAAATTTCTTATTTTGGTATCTGAAAATTGATTTTTTAATTTGAATGATTTGTCTCTGAAGATGGTTTTGAAGCAGAGGATTTGTGGGTTTGGTTTGCGAATAGGCTGTCTGGTTTGTCTTCATCAAAACCAGACCAAACCCACGACCTTCTTAGACTCCATAGCTGTAAGGGAGAGTGAGAGAGAGAGAGTTGGTAAAAAACGATGTCGTTTTTTACTACGGCAGGAACCACGGCAGGGAAGTATGGCAGAAGATCCGGACTCTTCCAAACGTGACTTTTTAGCCCCAGTCCAAAATAATCAAAAAGTCAAAAAGCCAACCCACTTCCCAAACGAACCTTAAGTCTTATTTCACATTAAAATCTCCTAAATAAAGCATACTTGCATTTAAAAACGTAATAAGATAATAGTACACAAATTAAAATGATCTCCCATTATAATATTTTAAGCCTTCGTTTGGCATGCCAAAAATTCTGACTTTTTGGGCTATTTTAGCCCCAAAAAAACAAAATTGACTAAAAAGTCAATAAGATAAAATGTCATATCGAAATCATAATTATTTCATTTTTGCTCTTACAAAAGTCAAAAAGCCTATCTCAAACGAGACATTTTAGTCCTAAGCTAAAACAACCAAAAAGCTAAAAAGCCAACTCATATCCCAAATGAACCCTAAGAATGACATATTTGATAAAAATTTAATAAGACAATAGTATATAAATGTTTCATTGTCACATTTTAAAGAGAATGACACATTTGACAAAAGTTTAATAAGATAATAGTTCACAAATAAAGCATACCTACATTTGGAATCTCCAAAAATTAGTAAAAGGATCTCATAGTGTACATTTTTAAATTTAAAGCCTCATTTGGCAACATCGTTTTTTAGTCTAAAAGCTAAAAAGTCATTAAGAAAAGCAAAAAGTCAATAACCTATACTAAAAAGTCAAATTATCTATTCTCTCTATTTTTTGTACTTTTTTTTTGTAAAAAATTTAAAAATTATCTCAAACATACTAATTTTTTTTACATTATATTTTAATCAAAAAACTAAAAAATTACTAAAAAGGCTTGTCCCAAACAAGGCTAATTGTCTAAAAAAAAAAAATAATGAAACTTTATGATACATATTTTTTTTTAAGATGAGGCTTCTAGATAAATTTTCCAAAATGGGTGTACCAAACAGCAATATGGATGACATTTTAGTAATATAATTGAAAGTTAGGGGGTAAAATTATGGGCAAAGAATCGCTGATGTGTGTTTGGTACACCTGCTCTTCCATCCTCCGACCCGGTAGGCCCAACTCGCGACCTAACTGCACACGAAGATTAGTGGGTCTTGGGACCGTGACGTAGTGTCCAATAGTAAGAAAGTGAGATTGATGAGTTTATGTCGGACGATTATGATTAGTGTGGGATATAATTATGTGAGATTTTAAGATTAATTAATAATTTTTTGCACATCAAATGCTTCGTCTCAGAGGTTTAATTTTTTAATTGAGTTTTGAATTTTGAGTTGTATTTTGAAAAATAAATTGTTAAAATGAGTTTTGAAAGTTAAAAATATGTTTGATTATAAATTTTGAAAATAGTTTTAAGATAATTTATAATTATTTTTATTTTTTTATTGATTGATGTATAGAATGTGAGAGAATGAGAGAAGCGAGAATAGGAAAAAAAAACAATTGATTAATTTATTAATAATAAAAAAATAAAAGAAATAATTTTAAATTATATTTTAAAAATATATTAACCAAACATGTTTTTTATTTATTTTTATTCAAATCATCATCTGAAAACAAAAAAACAATGCTAAAGATTCTAAAAATTCTATCAAATATCTTAAATAAATGTGAGACCCACACAATATCAATCCTATATAAATTCTACACTCATATAAAATATTTAATAATTTTTTTAAAAATTCTAACATTTTTGGAAAACAAAACCACACTATTCGTTTTTCCTTCGCTTCCCATTTTATGAATCATGCTAGAGACCACTAATTTGGTGACTCTAAATCCACCACTAATGAGGTGGAAAAGTAAAAAAAAAAAAAGACAGACACAACACATACTGTGACAGTGGGTGAGACTCACTATGACATCGTTAATAGTAGCTCTAATTAGAGCTCCCATTCATTTTTCCCATTTTATAATTTTTATATTTTTATAACTTATAAACTTTTTTAATGTAAAGTGCACAAACGGTCTAAAGCCGTCGCTATTCGGCAGCTGGCCCACGCTCCTCTATGCGCGTCGCTTTTACGATATCACTCTCCTTCTTTGGGACCCCTCTCTCTCTCCTCCACAAAAGTCCTCGGTCCACATTCTTGCCCCTCCAAATATATTTTCGATTTTTTTTTTTTTTTTTTTACCCTCACAATCTTTAAAGTGATTTACATTATTCATGATATGTAGAGTTTATTCATATATGTATAGAACTCACATCATGAGAGAGGTATAGATTACTTTAGGATTGTGAGACCTCAAAAAAAAAAAAAAAAGATCTCTATCATTGTTGTATATTTTCAACCCACCTTTTTTTATTCTTCTTTCATTTTCATATAAAATTTAGAGACAATTCAGTGAGTTTTTAAAAAAATATTTACAAACGTATGAAATTTTTTAAGAATTTAATTATTAATATTTATAAAATCTATTACTTATGGGTAATTTATTTTCTAAATCTACACTTAATTGTATTTTCTCCTAAAATTTACATGTAAGTAGAGATGCCCAAAATGGGTTTTGGGTTTGAAGAAATTTTTTATTTATAATTTTATTTTATAAATATGACAAGTTTTGGAGCGAAAATTACATAGAGAGTGTAGTTTAGTTTTTCCTTTGTAGTTTTTTATAAAATTTACATGTAGATAGAGAGGGAACAAAAAACTCCAACTCAAAAAGTCTATGACCCTAAAGAAATGGATTTGAGGTTTGATTTTGAAATGGTAGGGTTGAGTTTAAGCCCGGTTTGTTTTCAGAGGTAGAATGGAGGGGATTAATAGTGAGGGGATTGATAGTGAGGGAATTAAGTAAAATCGTGTTTGTTTTAATGATAGTTGTTAGTGTAGGAATTGTTAAATTATTTTTATATAAAATAATAAAACAAATAAAAAAATATAAAAATTAAACATTAATATTTAAAAAAAAATTCCCAATATATAAAAAATAAAAAAATTTCTAATCCTCTCACTATTTTTCTAATACCATCTGCACCCCCTTCATCTCAATCCCCCTTCCAACCTCCATCTATATCACCTCCTCCATCCTAATCCCCTCTCCAACTTTACAAACAAACACAACACTAAATAGCCCCAAAACACTAAATAACCCCCATCTTAATCTCCTCCCATCTATTTAACCCCAAAACAAATGGGGCAGAGTTGAAATTGAGAACTTGATTTGATTTAGGTTTATTTTAAAAAGTAAGAAAAAAAGTTAATTTGTTGGCTTATTTGGATCACATCAACTCTTTATTTTTTTGATATTTTTTTTAAACAAAATAAAAAAATTAATAAGTTAGTTTTTTTTTTTTTTTAGAATGAAAGTTGGAGAAGCATAACCCTCAACAAAATCGAATTTAGAAGTTAGCCTTTAAATTTTTAGAGAAATTGTATTTAAACCAAGTAATTTAAATGAATTGTAATTTTATGAAAGTGCAAGTAAGAGCAAGTGAAATAAGTGTTATGTTTCACAATTTTATTTGCAGATTGTGATCATCTTCATTTTAAAATTGTAATAGAAAATCTCTATTGCATTATTCAAGAATTAGTAATTATTCTTTCTAAATTTAAAATATTAATAAATTTTCATGATTATTTCATCCCTCTCAGATGATGTAACGGACATCCTGCATTATAACTATGAAATGGAGAGGATCAGACACATGTTCAGTTGCGTCTCTATAAAAATACAATTATTTTAAATCGTTCTTATTTATTTTCTCATTTTTTTATTGTTTTGGGAAATTTTTTTCTGTTTCTAAAAAATACTGTTATGACTTGTTGAATTGGGAAATTATTCAATATTTTTGGAGTATCCCGTGTCTGTACTCCCTAACCAATTATCATTCAATATGTTCCATCGTGTTCTTTAATCACTCAACACAATACCTCACCTACTCTATCAATCATAATATTATGAAATATTACGTGTCCATACTCCAGAATTACTAAATAATTACCCTCTTGAACTTTGGCGTGCAATAAGTTCTAGAAAATTGATTTGAGAATCCAACAATAAAGTCAAAAGATTTGAGAAGTTTAAAAGAAGTATTCTAGATTTTCAATATCTGTCTCAAACCAAGTGGGAAAAACACGTTATAAGTTAGTGCAAGATAAGTTAATAATAATTAAGCTTGTGATTTTATTATTAAGAACTTTGAATTTAAGAAATGGTGAAATTTCACTACTGCTTCACTTTGAATTTTCTTAAGAGTTAAGAAAGAATATAGCCTTCTTATTTTTCACAATCTTATATAGGTTTGTGTTTTATTCAAGGTATCACAACAGCAGCTATTTATCATGGCGGTGGCAAATTGCAATATAATTTCACCATCTTATGGTTTTATTCACTAAAGGATAAATTACAAATATACCCTTCGAAATTTACTTAAAATACGATTTGTCTTCTGTGATTCTGAAAAGTACATCTCGTCCTTTGAAATTTATAATTTCATAATAAATGACCACTTTTATTAATAAATAATTAAGTCAATTAATAATTTTTAATGATGTCAGAAATTTATTTTAATTAACAATTCATGTAATTTTATCATTGTGTAAAAGAGCAATTATGAATTTCATTTTTTCTAGTAAATGTTGTAAAATAAAAAATTCTAACAAAGAATATTTATAATTTTTCAAACCACAAGTACCAATCTATATTTTAAAAAAACCTTAAGGAGTCTAGTTGTAATTTACCCTTCACTAAATGAGAGATTTTTCATGTAAATTTGTGTATATATGTGATTGAGAGGGTAGACATTAGATAGAGAGAAGGAGAAAGTTTGTGTAAAAGTGGAGAAAATATTTTTTAAATTATAAAAAATTATTATTAAACCCTTTATATTTTGCGTGTGTCTGTGTGTTTTTTTATTTTATTTTATTATTTTTTTAACAATAACAAGGATATTAAATAAAATAAAAAATTACAAAAATGCTATCTAAGTATGGAAAAAAAAAAATTAAAAAGCTGGAATCAAAAGAATTAGCCCTTTCCAATATACAAAAATGTTATCGATCATGAAATTTTATCTTAAATCTTATCCTGAAAAGTGAGCACGCGGTGTAGATTTAAAACTAAGGGATATGGGCAACAACTAAAATCAACATAGACCATTGATTTTTGAGTAATTTTTTAAATAATTTTTTTTTGAATTTTAATTTATCATTTAATCCTTGTCATCCATAAAATCAAAATGGTGAGTGGAATTTGCTTATTTATTTTGGACGGTTGAAATTAAACTGCTGATAATACTATTATTATTGTCCATATTTTGAAAATAAGAAAAATATTATGGTGTGTACTCTTTTACGGGTGCATACTATATGCACAAAATATTAAATTTCATCACAAAATGTGCAAGGAGAACGTTTGTGTAAAAGTGGGGGAAATATTTTTTAAAATTATTATTAAACCCTTATATCTTGTTTTATTTTTTTAAATAACAATGATATTAAATAAAATAAAAAAAATTACAAAAATGCTATCTAAATGAAAAACAACTTAATAATCTGAAATCAAAAGAATTAGCCCATCTAATACCAAAAAAAAAATAAATTAATAATTAACCCATTCAATTTACAAAAATACTATCTATCATGAAAATTTATCTCCAGTCTTGAAAAATAAAAATTATTGGAATATGAGTGACAACTAAAATCCTTCCCATCCACAAAATCAAAACGGTGAGTGGTATTTGTTTATTTAATTTTGGACAGTTGAAATTAAATTGCTGACAATATTATTTATTATTATTATTTGTGTCCCATATTTTGAACTTAAAGCTACACCATAAATATAGGCAACGACTATTAAATTCCCAAAACGTGAATTCCACGCGTAGTGAATGCTCGTCAGACAAAACCACCGTCTCTCTCGAGAAATTATCTTATGTGTATATAGACTATCACATTATGGTATGCTCCTCCAATAATAACAATACATCTCACCCTTGTTGGAGAAACAGGGGACAAGATGACTACATGTGTCATCCTGGTCAGCACCCCACGCAACTCGTGAGATTTGCCTCTTTCCAAAAATGTCCCCCCATCTTAAAAAAAAAATAAAACATACAATTCAGTGATACTTTTAAAAAAATAATTACACATTTATGAAGAAATTTATTGATTTAATTATTAATTTTATATAAATTAGATTTGATTTGTAATTATTATTTTAAAAATATCACTAATTTGACATATATATATTTCTTCTAACCTTAGGATTGTATTTTAAATGTAAAAAATATTTATAATCTTAATATACTTTTTATATATTTTTATTCACTTTTTACACATTTCAATATACATTTTACATATTTTTTACATATTTTTTAAGAAAATTTATTTCAAATACTTGTATCTCAATTAATCCATAAGATATTATTATATTTCAATAAGTCTTATTATTTTAGACATTTGATTTACAAAATTCTAATTATGTTATTTTATGGATAATTTTATCATTACAAATATTTTTTGAACTCTTAACAACTTGGTGATGTAAACATTCACATTAAATAAAATTTGATAATGTGAATGTTCATATCATGAAACATTTACACTATCAATATGAATATTAATGTGTGCTTTCACATTATTGTTATTAGGAGTATTTTGATAACTATTTTACTCATAAAACTTATTGAAACGTAAAAAAATAATTTGAACTAATTTAAATATAAGTAAATGAAAAAAAAATATTAATAAATATCTCATTTTTTAACACGAACAATAATCTTAAAGATTATTTTTAACATTTTTTACCGCTTCATTTCTTTTTCTTTTTTTAGCAAAAGAATAGAATTTGGAAGTTGCTAGTATACGTTTAAACATTGTTATGAAAAATTGTAATAATCTTCTTTATATTTAGTAATAAAATGTAATAATAAACATTGCTGGCTAGTAGAGCTTTCCCGTTGATTTTTTATATTTTTTATATTTAGTAAACTTAAAAAAATAATAATTTAGATACTAAGCTAGAAGATTCTAACAACGTTAAAAAAATATTAAATTAATTTTTTTGTTTCTAATAATTTATTTATGAATTTTATTTTTTAACTTAGGAATTTGGGATTGTAAAATGTTAAAATCATTGACACGTTTAAAAAATAATTCATTGAAAGCAATTTTTTATTTTCAAAAAGAGTGATTTATAAACTGTTGTCAAATAGGAAAATGAGTGAGAGCACTAATTAGTGCTACTATTAATGATGTGGCAGTGGGTCTCATTATGAATGATTTGATGTTTTAGTCTTGGTATTGTAATTTTTTTTATTTTTTTATTGAATACCATGTCATTAGTGATTTTTTTAGAGCTCCGAAATTAGTAGTCTCCATTGTGTCAAATATGGACATAAGAAATAGAAAATAAATTATTCGAGTCTTGACTTTCAATGTATAAAAAATTGAAAAAAAAATAATAAATAAATAAGTAAACTGAAAAGGAGGGTCTCTGTCACGTCACTACACCCACCCATCACTTTTTGGCGGATTCTTTTGTCATTTTTCTCACATCACCCCATCCCACACTCCAAGTTTTAGTGGGCCCCAAATCCCTCCAAACCGTCGAAGTGGCCCCCACCTTTCATCATTACGATGTTGATGCCCTTTTATTTCAAAACAAATATCTCTATTTGTTTTTATTGATTTTTTTAATATTTTAATTTTTTTTAATAAATTTTTTAGACACACTTAATATAAATACACTTAAAAAATATAATTTTTAAAAAATTTACTAAATATAAAAAATATAAAAATATATAAAAATTCAATATATTTTTCATATATTTGTATATTTATTAATTTTTTAAAATATTTTTTTACAAATATTTTATTATTTAGATACATCTAAGTAACGTGTATCTAAAAAAGTAAAAAGAATTACTTAAAATTTTAAAAATATTCAATAAAAATAAAAAAATACGAAAAACAAAAAAACCCAATTTTCGTAAAACTAAATTCAAAACACTGAAACTAAACACACTGAATGTTATGCTTACATAGTAGTTCATGTTTGGGCAACTCTATTACTCCTTCCGTCTCAAAATAATAGTTTTTTTGAGAAATTTAATTTTTTTTGATAATATAATTAAAACATTTTTAAAATATTAAAATTTCAAAATTATCCTTTGATAGTACATTTTTTTTAGAAATATCAATTATTATAATTGTACTTTTTATGTTGTTAATGAATTTAAAAGATCGATAAAATAAAATATTCATATTATTTTAATCCTTAATTTTTGAAAATAGACTAATATTTTGATATAATAAAAAATAAAATAAGAGATTAATATTTTAGAATTGAAGAAATATTTATAGTTAAGCCCCTTCGTATGAGATTTTTTGGGTTAAAAAGTTAAAGTAATCAAAAATAAATAAATAAATAAATTAATTACAAAATTAGTAATAAGATAAAGTGTTATATTCAAATTATAATTATTTTATTTTTTTCTCCAAAAAAAATCAAAAAATCAATCTTAAACTAACTAAAAAACTAACTTACATCCCAAATGAACACCATAAGCTTATGCTCATTTCAGCTGTTCAATTATTTTTGGGGTGTTTTGGAAAAATAATTAAAAGTTACTTTTTGATTTTTTTGTGAGAGAGGAAAGTGAATTAAAAACTGAAAAGTGACTTTTAACCCACTTCCCAAAATAGGCCTTAGGCTTCTATCAAAATTTATAGGCAAGAGTGCCATCGGCCCCATTGATCTGTCCAGTTTGTTCAGTTTAACTTGATATTTTTAAGATATAAAAAAGCTATTTTACTCATAAAATTGGGTTAGACTGAGGTTTCGTTTGTCAATTATATATTTTTGTTAAAAATTTAAAAAGTCACTATAAATTATCACATCACTCTTTTTACTTTTCTGGATATCTTTTTGTAAAAAGTAAAAAAATTACTAAAATAGTCTGTTCCCAAACGAGGCCCGAGTCTTTGTTTGGCATTGACTTTTTTAGTTGGTTTTTTTGTGTAGGGACTTTTTTAGCCTAACTTTTTTAATCTCGTTTGGTTTGGTTTTTTTGACTTTTGTGAGAGAAAAAGTATAATGATTATGATTTGGATATAACATTTTCTCTTATTGACTTATGTAGCTAATTTTATTTTTTTATGCTTGTTTAGCTAAAAATCTAAAACCAAATGAAACTTGAATTTGTGCCATCTAAAATTCGAGTTTGGGTTAGCATAAAAAGTTATAGCCTTCATTCGGCATAAGGTTAAAATGAGGTTGGGAATTAAAAAGTCAATAATCATTGGGCTCTTTGGGTCCGTTTGGCAAGGGCTCATTGGGCTCATGAGCCACAAAAGACAAAATAGGCTCATGAGCCACAATAGACAAAATATCACATCCAACCCCATAATCATTACACTCTTCTCCAAAAAAATCAAAAAGCCAAAAAAACCAAAAAGCCAAGAGCCCTTCCCAAACCAAGCTTTTGAGCCCAGGCTCATATAGCCAAAAAAGTCAAAAAGCCAAAGAGCCAGCCCACTTCCCAAACGGAGGCAAAATAACATATCACATTCAAATCATAATTATTTCTTCTTTTTTTTTTTTTTTCACAAAAGTAACAAAAATCAAAAAAATCTATAAGCTAGCATGGTTCACCCATTTATAAAACATTAATCATAATTTTATATTATTTTAATTGGAAAATAAAGCAGAAAAAATACATAAGACAAAAAACGTATATATTTATTTATTTTTACAATTAAAGTAAAACATTCATTAAAAATTAAATTTATTTTATCATTGATTTTTGTCAATGTTCTAAATTCAAATAATAAATAAAATAATTTAACATTCATTCAAGATGAAAATAAAAATAATAATAATAATAGTTTATATTTATTGAGTTAGGTGGACAGGCTTAATTTTAATTTTAATTTTAATTTTAATTTTTTAAGAACAAGTGTTGAGATGGCTAGATTAAACTCGATGTCGGACTAATTCGGACCGAAGGTAACGCATATTCTTTTGCTATATAGTCCAAGCTTAGACCGAACCCAGGTGAGTTCGAGGTTTGTCCACCAATATTTTTAGGCTCCTCATTATTTATTTATTTATTTTGTATATGCTTTTTTTTTTGTTTGAATAATTTCAATATTTTTTTAAATTAAGGGGCGTTTAGTCTAAAATTTCATTTTTTTTTAATAATCGAAAATGATGTCCAAGATAAGAGTAATTAAAAAATATTTCCTAATCACATGATTCATAAACGAGAAAAACATTTGAACATATGAGAAAATTTCAATAAAAATAATTGCTTTTATGTTATTGGCAAATTAAGGAAAAAATTGCAAGAAAAAAAAAAGTCGACAAACATTGTCCACATCGTTTTATCAAGAATTGCACAAATAAATAAGTTCCATAATTTTATTTATTTATTTATTTAAAAATAATTTTTTCAAACAAAAATAAGTTCAATAATAATTAAAACATAATATTATTTTTTTAGTGATAAATGTCATAAATTAAAGTAGAATGAAATTATTGAATAAATCATTTTTGTATTTGAATAATATTAATAAAAAGAGCAAATTACGTTAACGGTTCCTATAATTTAAAGCTTGCGTTACTTTGGTTCCTAACTTTTCAATTGTGACACATTTAACCTTGAATTTTGAATCTTGTTCCAAATAAGGACAATTGAAGATATCATTACTTAATTTCAAGGACAAAATCGTCAATTTGGTAAAATATAAACTAATTTGACAAAAATAAATGTCAAAAAAATATTTTTGAATTTCTAAAAATTATTTGTACCCACTAAAGATAAAATTATATAAAATTGATAATTTTTTAAACATTTATTTATTTTACTAGATTAATTTTTATTATGTGTTTCTATGATGATCATATAATGGGTAGTTGTTTTTATTTTCATTAAATTAGTTTATATTTTTTCAAAAGTCAAATATGGCGACAATTTTGATATCATTATTAAACATAGTCCATTAAATCAAAAAAATCCAAAACTAAAAATATTTCATATATTAAATATATCGATTACACATTAAAATCCCAACATCCACCCATTACATGATTATCATCTAAACATATAATAAAAATTATTTGGTAAAAAAAACATAAATAAATGTCTAAAGATTTATTAATTTTATATAATTTTATCTTTGGTAGGTAGAAATAATTTTTAGAAATTCAAAAATATTTTTTTGACATTTATTTTTGTAAAATTAGTTTATATTTTATCAAATTGACGATTTTGCCCTTGAAATTAAACAATGGTATCTTCATTTGTCCTTATTTAGAACAAAATTCAAAATTCAAGGTCAAATATATTACAATTAAAAAGTCATAAATCAAAGTGACACGAGTCTCAAAATATAGGAATTGTTAGTATAATTCGCCCTAGTAAAAAATCTAACAACACAAATAATTGAAATTATTAAAGAATTCAAACAGTAGCACACAGTAAAAGAGCTCAATTCTTATTTATATATATCTATATATATTTATAGAGTATTTATTTTTGTTTCGTTGAATTGTTTAATGAGCTCATGTTCCGAGGTTTATGTTTCCAACTACCAAACAGGCTTTGCCCGTGAATCGAGTCGTGGGCAGGTGGAGCCCAGCTACTGCCCTGCCCGTGCGCCACTGTAATACACGTGTACCAGGGGTACCACAGGTGCACCTTATAATGGTGCTGTTTGGTGTAGCTGTTAAAACAGATTATAGCTTATAGCTTAATAGATTATAGATTATGACTTTAATCAGAAGCTGTTAACCTGTTTGGTATAGCTGTTGGATTATAGATTTAAGTTGCTGAGTAGTGTTTGTTAAATAAGCTGTGAAGTAGCTTTTTCAATTAATTTTTATTTTTTATTATTCACTATTTATCTACATTTTTTATAAAAAATAATAATAATATTTTATAGTCCATTTGGGTCTTTTTCTATTTTTAAAAAAATAAAAAATAAAAAAATCTAAGAGTATAAGCGTGAATTAATATGTCAACAGCAGAAGCTGATAATCAGAAGCAAGGGGTGAGCAGCTTCTCAGAATCAGCTTTTTTGACTTAAAATAAGCTGTTAGAATCAGAAGCTGTTTGAAATAAGTTTAACCAAACAGTCCAAAATAACTTTTTAAAAGCCAGAAGCTATAAGCTGGCTCAAAAAAGCCCTACCAAACACTCCCAATTTCATGGTTGTTTGCCACGTCACATTAACGGACAAAATATTATGACGTCATTCAACGTCATCATAACCGCTGATCACGGATCTTCTGCATGTCACCCATATGTGTATCTTTCACGCTTTAACATCCTGTCCGTTCGATTGGGTTCTTTTTCCATTATGACCAGGCACCATGGTCAACGTACTTGGATACGGATTTGTATTGGTTTCGGTAGATTTCTTATTTGTCTCTCACCTTCCTTTTCACCTACATGGACATATACACATTCAATTTTATTTTTTTAATTTTTTTTAAAAAATTCAATTATTTTATTTTTATAATACCTTCACTCTCAAGCTTCAAATTCTAACTCTAACACCATCTTCACCCACTATCACTATCGATATTATTATTATTTTTAAATCCAAATGAAGAGTTTAAAACAAACACAAAAGAACAGATTAGACTAGGGAAACTTAATCCCTTCTAGAGCCAACATGTAACAAGTCAGCAATTAACAAAGAGAGGATGGAAACAGAAGGGTCTTCCTTTAAAATGAGGTGTTCTTTTTGATTTACTCCTAAGTTAGCCAAAGCATCTGCACATTGGTTCGCTTCCCTGGGAATTGTTTCAATAGTGCATTGGCATCTTCTAAAAAGGAAGTTAGCATCTTCAATGAGACCCCTGTATGGAGAGTTTTCCCCAACTCCACCTCTGATAAGTTCCATGGCCAGATGGGAATCAGTTTCAATTTGGATGTTGGCCAAGCCCTTTTGCAGAATGATGGTTAGACCCCGGTAAATGCCCTACAACTCAGCTTCCAAACTGGAACAGTTGCCTAAGTAACCATAAAATCCCCAGATCTAGGTACCAACTTCATCTCGGAGCAGTCCTCCATAACCTGATTGTCTAGGATCCCCTTTAGAGCTTTCATCAGTATTCATCTTGAGCTTACTTGTAAGAGGACAAGACCATGACAATAGTGAAGGTTCCTTAAAGTTTCGGTGGAGGAAGACCTGCAAGGCTGCCTGAGTTTCCAAAGCCTTGTTCAGAATAAATTTCACACTGGTGTGAGGAGGTTGAGTAATGTTCTCAAACACTTCTTTGTTTCTCTCTTTCCATATGGTCCATAGAGTTGTCAGAAAAACTGTTGGCCATTGAATATTAGTAATGAGGTCCTTGCTTTTGAGATTAATTTTGATCCAGTCTTGCAGCGTAGTATGTTGGCTTTGTTTCCACGAAGGACGGTTCCTCAGGTTCACCCATAATACCTTAGCTTTAGGGTAGTTGATGAGAAGCTGATGCATGTCTTCTTTAGTGGAATGGCATCTGGGGCACGTATCTGATTCAGAGAGATGTCTAATTAACCTCATATGATTGATGAGCAGTCTTTCATGCATGACAAGCCAAAGGAAGCTTCTAAGTTTGTGGGGTGCCTGGATTTTCCTTATTCCAAGCAAGTTGGTTCTATTAGATTCAGAGTTGGCTAGAGCTTGGTAGGCTGCTGCTGTGGAACAATTGCCACTGGAGGAGCCCCTCCAGTGAGGTGTGTCATTATAAGTAACATACTTGGGCCTATATATTCTAAGGATGGCTTCTTTTTCTTAAGGGGATATGAGGTGCTGGATAGAGGTTAAATCCCAATTGCCATCTTCATCAATAATGGAGCTGACTTTGGTAGCTGCTTCAATATGTGCTCTCTGGTTTGATAGGCTCAGGGGTTGGTCTCCACACCACCGATCTGTCCATAGTGAAATCTGCACCTCTGTTCTAATATTTCATTTAATGTTCTTCTCTAAAACAATTTTGTTTTTTTATCATACTACGCCAGATGTGGAAAGCTTTCCTAGTACTAGGCCAATTAGATAGAGAATGGTGTTTAAGATATTTGGTTTTGAGAATGATACACCAGAGTTCTTCAGAGTTAGTGGCAAGTTTCCACCCTAACTTAGCAATAAGAGCAGAATTCTGAGCTCTGATATTTCTGATTCCTAAGCCTCTATGCTTCTTGCTTTTGCACACTTGTTGCCAGTTAACAAGGTGGACTCTCTTTCTAGTGTCAGTGTTGCCCCAAAGAAAGTTTATGTTAAGTTTCTCAATTTGGTCACAGATGTGCTGAGGGATTTCCATAGTTTGCATAAGGTGATTAGGCATAGCCGAAATGACAGCCTTTATCAGGGTTATTCTACTAGCAAGGGAAAGGTTTTTGGCTTTCCATCCAGAAAGTCTTTGAGCCATTTTGTCAAGGATATCTTGGAACTGGTTTTTAGAAACTCTATTGTGGAGAATAAGGGTGCCCAAGTACTTACCCAAGTTGTTGGTGAGAGAGATACCACAGGTGTAACTTAAGGAAAGAGCTTCTCTTCTAGGAACATTAGAGGAAATAAACATTTTAGATTTTTATAAATTAATTTTTTGCCCAGACATTTCACAGAATTCAGATAACACATCTATAATGCAGGCACAGTTTCTTCTAGTAGCTCTAGCAAATGAAATAAGATCATCAGCAAAAAACCAAATGGGAAATGGGAGGGCTATCCTTAGAAGCCTTAAGTCCCTCCCATTCTCCATTATCAGACTTGGATCTGATCATATTAGAGAGGTTCTCCATGCAAAGAACAAACAAATAAGGAGATAGCAGATCGCCTTGACGGAGACCTCTACCCATGCTTATGTTGGGGAGAGTCTCACCATTCCAAATGATAGCAGAATTGACAATAGACACACAATTCATAATAAGAGTGATCCAATCAGGATTTAGATTAAGCTTTTTGAGGGAATGAAGGATAAAGTCTGAGGATAAACGGTCATAGGCATTCTCAAGGTCAATTTTAAGAACCATGCCCCTAGTTTTACCTTTTTTTACCTCTAAGTGTGTGCAGGATCTCTTGAGTGATGATGATGTTATCTATAGTGGTGCGATCAGGGATAATGTTGCTTTGGTTGGGGCTAATGAGGTTAGAAAGAAAGGGCCTAAGTCTGTTGACTATAATTTTAGTAATGGTCTTGGAGGTGACATTACAAAGACTTATGGGTCTAAACTGTTTGAAAGACTCAGGGTTTTGAAGCTTAGGGATGAGGACAATCAGAGTTTCATTAATCTCGGAAGGGACAGAATGATGTTGGAAGTAGTCTTTAATAAAATTACTAACAGAAAGGCTAATAATGGACCAATGATTATGGTAAAAAATTGCTTGGAGGCCATTCTTACCAGGGGCTTTAAAGGCTTTAATGCTCCAAATGGTTTTCCAAATTTCAATATTACTCACCGAGGTTTGGAGACTGTCATTGTCTTCTCTTGTGAACCCAGTTCTGGCAATGTTAACCCAATTGGATAAGAGTTGAGTATCCTCATACTGAAAGAGATTGGTAAAATGGTCTAGAATATGAGCTTTGAGGTCATTACAATGGGAGATCTGATTAAGGCCGAATTGTACATCATTGAGGCCGTTAATTAGGATCTCTTAACTTCATTTGCTTGTCAAACTGTATACTTTATGTGTGTTGAATGTCAATCAGGTTGTACATAGTCGGAGCATAAAATAGGCAAAAAGACAGAATTTGGAGAGAGTACAAATTCCCGCACGTGCGTTGACTTTGTCTGCATGTGCGTTGACTTTTTCTGGGAAAAGGTGCCCGATGTTTTAAACCTGTTTGGGAGACATCAGAAGTATAAATAGGCAAGAAAAAGATTGGATTAGGGTTCTGAAAATTGTTTTTGAAAAGAGAGAGAGGCTAGGGTTTGGAAAGAAAGGAACTTGAAGCTTCAAGCATGTCTCCCATGGTGGCTTCTTCTCCATCTACCTCCTTCCACTCCTCCATGAGTGGCTAGTCTTCTTTTCTAGGGTTTTGATGAAACCTTAGCCATGTAATTAGTTTTTCTTGTTGATTTTCAATTATGTAAAGGTTTGAACAATTGTATAGTATTTTAGAAGCTTCTTATATATAATTTTCATTATCTCTTCAAGTATTTGGCTTTCTGTGATTGTTGAATGTCTTCCATACATGAGTTTTCTATTTTTTCACATTCAAGGTATGAGACGAACCATACTATGAGGGACGAGTCGTGTCACTACCTTAATTTAGAGTGAACGATTCGTACTACTTGAGATGGTTCGTGCTCGTACATTGAACGTGATGATTTTCTTGTTAAATGCTTTGAACTTGTAGTTGCGAAGTATTATTCCGTTCGAACCATAACATAATTGTTTTCAATTGGAAACCCTATTTACGTGACTAGTGGTGGACTCTTTGCCCTAGGTTTTTTCCCAATTCAGTAAATCCAATATTATTTATAATTGATAATTTAATTATTTAGTTTAATTTATTCGTTATTGAATTAGGTTATGATCAATCAATCTTTTCATCAAAATTAATTTAGGAATTTAACAATTAAATTAGTTTAATTTCACAATTGTCCCTGTGGATCGATACATAAACTTGCCATTATTTTAAAAGAATTTGGTGTAGTTTTGTGTTTAATTTTGGTGTGTTCAATGACGCATCAAATTTTGGCGCCGTTGTCGGGGACTTCTGGCAAAATTAATTAATTTAAAAGTTATATTCTTATTTTAATTTTTAGTTTAGGATTTATGCTTTTGTGTTACTAAGTGTGCAGAGTATTTGAAAGTGGAATTATCACTGAAGTGCAAGCGGAGCGCAACCGAGCTTTAAAAAAAACTAAAGTGCTTAAACAGAAGTAAACCCTCGCAAGCAAAGCACCAAAGTGCTAAAAAAAAGAAAGACAAAGCTTAATTAGAGATTGGAGACAACGTCTACACGTCAAGCACCCGCAAGACGAATAAAGCGTTTTTGTTAAACCGCTGTGAGTATTTCTCTCTTTGGTATTTTATTTTTGTAACTTAGTGCACAGAGTCGGAACTTTTTGTGTGTGTGTGTGTGTGGGTAGTGTATGCACGGGCGCCGATCTTGTCGCCTTGAATTGTGGAGTTTGGATCTTGAATTAGAAAGGACTCTTAGGAGACTTAGGGCATTTGCCCGTGTTCCTAGGCTTGAATATTCATATTCATACATTGAGCCATTAGAGATGACAAATCCAAATGTCCCGAATGTGGCTAACCGGACCCTTAAGGATTATTTCACACCCACTGCATATACATCACCATCATGCATCCAATTACCCAACACCACTGCTGCTTATTATGAGATTAAGTCCAGCACCATACAAATGCTCCCATCATTCCATGGACTAACTCATGATGATCCTTACAAACATTTGAATGAATTTCTGGAAATTTGCTCGACAGTGAGGATCCAAAATTTCACAAATGAGGCTTTAATGTTGCGATTGTTTCCATTCTCATTAAAGGATAAAGCCAAGCACTGGCTGAATTCCTTACCTGTTAATTCAATCACAACTTGGGACCAATTACAGCAACGGTTCTTGGAGAAGTACTTTCCCATAGGTAAAACCAACCAACTTAGGCGAGCCATCACCAATTTTGCTTAAATGGATGGCGAGCAATTCCATGAGACATGGGAAAGACTTCGAGACCTTCTCTAACAGTGTCCCCACCACCAAGTGCCTGATTGGCAACTTGTTCAAACATTTTATTTTGGCTTAACTGAGCCGCATCGCCAAATGGTGGATTCATCCTGTGGTGGGACATTCATGTCCAAAAATGATGCCGAGGCATAGCAATTGTTTGAGAACCTAAGTGAAAATTCCCTTCACCATGCCTCTACAGCCCGGCAAGTCCGGCAACCAGTAATTGGAGCCCCGAAAAGAGGGGGCATTTATGAGGTCGGACAAAACCTAGAGTTAGCCCAACAAGTAGAGGCACTGTCCCACTAAATGGACCAATTATTAGTTGCGGGACATGCCCCTACCCAGCAAGATCAACCTTAATTTCATGAGGCATGTGTTATTTGTGCGAGCCCGGTTCATGACTTCTGTGAGTGCCCTTCGGCATCACAATTTCCGTAGTTAGTCCAAGAGCATGTGAATGCGGCTCAAGGATTCTCCAACCCGAGTAATGACCCATACTCCAACACATACAATCCGGGATAGAGAAATCACCCTAATTTTTCGTGGAGACCCCCTTCACAAGGCACTTCTTACAATCCTCCACCACAAAGGTAGAATTTTAATAATTTTGCCAACTAATCATCTTATCGACCACTGCAACCTTATCGACCCCCACAACCATACCGATAACCACAACCCCCACCTGTTCCTCAAGGCAACTTTGCCTTTGAGACTCAGGTGTTAGAAGTTCTCTCAGAACTTAAGAGGTTAGCACCGGTAGTTCACTCCTATACTCACTTTATTGTCAAGCTAGAGGCCTAATTGGGTCAAATGGCTAACAACATAAATCGAAGAGAGGAGGGAAAATTACCAAGTCAAACTGTAGCCAACCTTGAGGGACAATACGGGGCAGAGAGTTCGGGTGGGAATGGAAAGCACCATGAGCAGGTGCAAGCAGTGATTACTTTGAGAAGTGGGAGGGAGTTAGAGCCTCAGTCAGTTGCGTCTGATGCAACTAGAGCTAAGAAGGGTAACCACGGTGGTACACCCAATGAGAGTAAGGGTGAGGGGAAAACACTTAAGAGGGATGACTTAGTCCCTAGCACTTCACATGAGCCCAAGGCACCATATGTGCCTAAGGCACCCTTTCCCAATGCCTTGATACACCGTCCCCTTTAATAAGAAGGCGACATCTATGGAAGCAATGATGGAGGTCTTTAAACGGTAAAAATCAACCTCCCCCTGTTGGAGGCGATTAAACAAGTACCCTCCTATGTTAAATTTCTGAAGGACTTTTGTACGCAAAAGCGTAAATCTAGGACACATGTGTCCCAAAAGGTCATCCTCACGGAGCAAGTAAGCTCCATCTTGTTGAATAACACACCTCCTAAGCTTAAGGACTCGGGTGCCCCAACCATTACATGCATTATAGAGGACCATTTCAATGATAGGGCCTTATTAGATTTAGGGGCTAGTGTCAATTTGTTGTCGTACTCTATGTACGAGGAATTTGGGCTTGGCGAGCTGAAGCCTACTATTGTTACTCTTCAGTTGGTTGACCGGTCCCTCAAAGTGCCACCTGGCATGATTGAGGATGTGCTAGTAAAGGTTGATAGGTTTTACTTCCCTGTTGACTTTTTGGTGTTAGATATGGAACCGGTAGCCAGTTCTAGGAAACAAATCCCGGTGATCTTAGGTCGACCTTTCTTGGCTACAGCCAATGCATGCATTAATTATCGTACCGGGGTGATGGAAGTTTTATCTGGTAACATGCAAATGAAACTTAATGTTTTCCAAGCATTCCAACAACCCCATGAGAGAGAGGAGTGCTTATTGGTGGATGTTGTGGATGGGATTGTGGAGGAAGCTTTGCCCTCTATTTTTGTAGAGGACTCTCTAGAGGCTTGTCTAGCTCATTTTGGGTTTGAAAATTTTGATATTGACGGGTCGGTTAAGGAGGTGAATGTCTTGCTTAATGCTTCTTCTACACCGGATTTTCCTCCGTGGAAAGCTCGGTTTGAGTCACTTCCTCCTCTGTTGAGAGAGCCCGCCATACCATCTTTGGTCACACCACCTACACTTGAGTTGAAGCCACTCCCGGCCACACTCAAGTATGCATTTTTAGGGCCCCATGATACTTCACCAGTCATCATTGTATCTGACTTGACTGCGGAGCAGAAGAGTAGTTAATGAGTGTTCTCGTGGCACATCGGAGTGCTATAGGGTGGTTAGTGGTTGATTTGAAAGAGATAGATCCCTCCGTGTGCATGCATTATATACACCTAGAGGAGGACACCAAACCTTCTCGTGAAATGCAATGAAGGCTTAATCCTAATATGAAAGAGGTGGTGAAAAAGGAAGTTTTGAAATTATTATATTCAGGTATTATATACCCCATCTTGGATAGCAAGTGGGTGAGTCCCACATAAGTGGTGCCCAAGAAATTGAGCATCACTGTTGTTGAGAATGAGCAAGGGGAGTTGGTCCCTACACAAACCACTACTGGGTGGGGAGTGTGCATTGATTATAGGAGATTGAATTCCATGACTAGGAATGACCATTTTCTTGTCACAGCCCAAACCCGCCCTTATGGGTTTAGCACCGTAATCGGCCAGTAATCCGTGATTACCGAAGGCCTGCTTAACAGTAAGACAGTATTACAGAGTATAGGGGCATGGCGGAAGCCAAAACAATAATTAAAAGATGTCCAATGAGCTGTGACAGTCTGTATACAAAAGGACTTTTCATTCATATGCACATTCATGTCTATACATACATGTACAATCATTCAGGACAGGGACCTAATCCCTATCATAACAGTACAGTAACAGTGCTATCAGTCGATACAGTATTACAAAACAGATACAGAGACAGATGGGGGAAACTAAAACACCCCAAAGTTGTAGCTTGAACGGGCTCGGAACCTCACAGTGAGGCACAGTGGTTGGCTTTGACAAAAGGGAGTCTAACCCATGCTCCTAGCTCCGGTCTGGTGCCTGGACTCCTACATATATATATAAACAGTGAGCTAAAGCCCAGTGAATAACATAATGCGTAAAGAGGTTAAGAATGAATGCCCATTCAGTATTGAAAATAGTCAATTGATTCAGTATATCAGTCATTCAGTCATAACAGTCATATGTGATACATCCATTAGCATAGCAGTACAGTAAACTGTAGGTCTTAAAAGACCGAACAGTCAATGATGGCCATCATAGCAGTAAACAGAAGTTCCAAGATAGGAACTGATAGAGATCTCTGTAACAGTAGCAGTAACAGTAAATAGTAGTTGCTATGGATGCCACAATACAGTTCAGAATAGAGGACAAACATTCAATCAGTAAACAGTATCAGTTCAGAAACAGTACAGTTTGAATAGTCACATTTGAACATATCTTTACACAATTGTTACTCACAGAGTTCTGGGCTATAAGCAGCTAGAGCGCGTCTCCGAAAGCCAACCCTATACAGTGACAGAACGAACACACACTAAGTTCACATTCGGGAATCAAAGACTTAGTCCCTACTTAGACTTGGTGTGGTTCTACATCTATATCCTCATTAAGATGCCTTAAACTAGGCCTAAGAATGCCTAGGATGGAATGAGGATGCAAAGATGCACTTTAAAATATTTTTCAGAATTTTCAGAAAACAGGGGATCCGCTCGAGCGCAGGTTACCCTGCTCGAGCGTAAAGGCAAACAAAATACTCCGCTCGAGCGCGAGTTACTCTGCTCGAGCAGACTGTAAAATATGCCAAAAGTACTGAATGTGTTAAAATCACGCTCGATGGGCGCTCGATAGCCGCTCGAGCGTGAGATACAAGTTCCCGCTCGAGCGTCCAATACCACGCTCGAGCGGACTGCAAAACACAACAAAATACTAGGAGCACGATTTTCATGCTCGAGCGCCAGTAACCTCGCTCGAGCGTGAGTTCAAAATCTGGAATTTCCAGATTTGAACTTCAAGCTCAAAATCAAGTTTCAATGAATCAAATTCGATTCCTTTGGGCCCATTTCCTGGAAAACACTTGTAAATACATAGAATGACATGATTTAAAGCTCAATTTGTAAAATCAAGGCCCAAAGGTAATTCAATTAAATCCAAATTCAAACCAATTTTCATGAACATGACTTAAATTGAACATGCAAGACTTTAAACAACTTTCAAGCTTCAAATAATTGCTCTAATGAGCCAATTGTTCCAAAAACAAGATGAATTCATGGTCCATTGTAAAAATATGAACATGCATGAGTAATTCCATGAACAAACACCTCAAAACTCATGAATGGCAACATGCATGCATGGAATGAGCTTCAATTCAACATTAAAAGACCAATTCTTGACTTAGCTCCTTAAACTACCATGATCCAAGCTAGATAGAACTTAAATACACAATTAAGAGGATAAAATTCATACCCAGGTTCCTCAATTGCAAGTCTAGAGGTTCAATTTTGCAAAACTCCTTCAATTCCTCAAGATTTCAAGCAAAACCAAGCAAAACAAAATGAAAACCAACTCTTCTAGGCCCCTTTCTCTCTATAGTCGGTTTATGACTCTCAAAGGCTGATGAAATGTGTTAAGGCTCACATATGTGAATCAACAAAAGGCTTATGACTTGGCCCACTAAGTGGTAGTTTGGTAATTAGAGCCAACTATGCAATTTAGCTTATTTTAATCTAATTTAATCATACTAAATCACATTTCAGATAAATATGCCATAAAATCACATAAATTCCAATGATCATAAAACATCGATCAATTTCGGACTCGGCCGCCGACAAGGCCTTCAATTTGCAGTTTAAACATAAAACATGAACAAATAATTAAACAGTCAAACAGATAGACATGCGTTTAAACTAGTACATTCAATCAGTCAGTTCAGTATTTCAGTCGATTCAATTACTTTTCATAATCAGTCTCAGTTTAGCAGTAATCAGTGGTTAATCGGTAAACAGTGGTGAGGGTTGTTACATTTCCTTTGCCATTTATTGATCAAATTCTTAAGAGGTTAGCGGGGCAAGGGTTTTATTGTTTTCTTGATGGCTACTCGGGGTATAATCAAGTCCCGGTGTACCCTGCTAACCATGAAAAGACTACATTCACTTGCCCTTTTGGCATTTTTGCTTATAGGCGCATGCCTTTTGGGCTATGTAATGCACCGGCGACTTTTCAACGGTGTGTGATGGCCATTTTCTTCGATATGGTAGAGAAATTCTTAGAGATTTTTATGGATGATTTTTCAGTGTTTGAACCGTCTTTTGAGGAATGCCTTAGGAACTTGACTAGAGTGTTGGAACGATGTACTGAGGTAAACCTAATTTTGAGTTGGGAAAAGAGCCATTTTATGGTTCGTGAGGGTATAGTGTTGGGACACATTGTGTCCTCCCGAGGTATAGAGGTAGACAAGGCTAAGGTTGACCTCATTGCAGGCCTGCCTCCACCCAATTCCGTGCGTCAAATTAGGTCTTTCCTAGGGCATGCAGGTTTTTATCGTTGGTTCATCAAAGACTTTAGTAAAATATCACGTCCTTTGTGTAGTTTACTTGTTAAGGATGTGCTTTTTATCTTTGATGAGGCATGCTTGAAGGCATTTTAAACACTGAGAATGGCTCTGACTACCGCCCCAATCATGAAATCACCAGATTGGTCGCTTCCCTTTGAAATCATGTGTGATGCCTCCGATTATGCTATCGGGGCTGTGTTAGGCCAAAGGGTCAATAAGGCACCATTTGCTATATACTATGTTAGTCGCACTCTCTCGGATGCACAATTGAACTATATTACCACCGAGAAAAGAGTTACTAGCTGTGGTCTTTGCCTTAGATAAATTCTGGTCCTATCTCCTAGGTTCCAAGGTCATAGTCTTCACTGATCATGCCGTTTTGCGGTATCTACTATCAAAGAAAGAGACCAAACCTAGGTTAATTAGATGGATTTTGTTGCTTTAAGAATTTGGCCTAGAGATTCGAGATAAGAAAGGATCTGAGAATGTGGTGGTGGATCACCTCTCCCAAATCCTTGTCGAGTATACTTGTGACCCTCTTATTTTGCATGATTTGTTTCCGGACGAACAACTCTTTGAGTTGTCACGAGCGAGCCCCCCGTGGTTTGCACATATTGTGAATTATTTGGCCATTGGGCAAATTCCGCAGAATTGGTCTAAGCAAGACAAAGACCGATTCTTTTCGCAGGTCAAGTATTATTTTTGAGAGGATCCAGAGTTGTTTAAATATTGCTCCGACCAAGTGATCCGGTGGTGTGTGCCGGAGAGTGAGGTGCATAGTATTCTTTCATTTTGTCATTTTTTTGCATGTGGCTGTCATTTTAGTAGGCATAAAACGGCTGCCAAGATTTTACAGAGCGGGTTTTATTGGCCCACAATTTTTAAAGATGTCCATCAATTTTGTAGAACTTATTTACGCTGTCAGCAAATGGGTTCGATATCTCGACGTGACATGATGCCAATGTCCCCTATTCTTTTCGTAAAGATATTTGATGTTTGGGGGATTGATTTTATGGGACCTTTCCCGTCGTCATTCGGGTTTGAGTATATTCTCTTGGCAGTAGATTATATGTCTAAGGGGGTGGAGGCGATAGCAACCCAAACAAACGATCATAGAGTGGTAATCAAATTTTTGCATGAAAACATCTTTAGTCGTTTTGGGTTTCCTAGAGCCATAATAAGTGATTAGGGTACGCATTTTTGTAACCGGTTCTTTGAGTCGGTAGTCAAGAAATACTCTATCACTCATAACGTTGGCACTCCATACCACCCTCAAACTAGTGGCCAAGTAGAAGTCTCAAATAGGGAGGTAAAGCATATAATAGAGAAAAAGGTGAGGCCAGATAGGAAAGATTGGTCACAACGGTTGATTGATACATTATGGGCCTACCGCACTGCTTATAAGACATCCATTGGGATGTCACTATATAGGGCGGTGTTTGGCAAAGCTTGCCATCTCCCGGTTGAACTTGAGCACCGAACATTGTAGGCCATAAAGAAGTTTAACTTCGATATGGCCACGGTTGGGCTCAATCGGAAATTGTAACTCAATGAGTTGGAGGAAATCTGGAATGATGCATATGAGAGTTTAAGAATTTTTAAAGCTCGGACTAAAGAATTTCATGACAAGCACATTAATAAAAAATCCTTTGAACCCGGCCAAAAAGTGTGGCTTTTTAATGCAAAATTGAGACTCTTTCCGGGTAAGCTAAGATCAAGATGGAATGGTCCCTTTGTGGTTGTTGAGGCATTTATTCATGGCGCCGTTGAGATGCAAGATCCAAAGACTGGCCACACTTTCAAAGTGAATGGCTAAAGATTGAAACCATATATAGAGAGGATTGAGAATGGGGAAATGATTGAGTCCATTGCTTTGATGGACCCTTTTTATTATGATTGATAGATTGATTTTTTGTTTTTTGTTTTTTTTTTTGCTCGTTCCCTTCTATTCTATTATGTTTTTCTTTGTTCTTGTTGTGCTTTATTTGCGTCTAGGAGACTTTAAATCCTCTAAAGGTATAATTCCTTTGGTGTTAGCCGTGCTTGAACGGCATCTGACGATATGGTATAGCCACCTAACCGTGTTTGTAGTGAGTTCCTAGGAGACTAACTGAGACGGTGAAAATTAGAGTTCGAATGGCAACGCTTAGAACACAAAGGTTTGGAATTTTCGAGACTAGAGTCTGACTTAAATACCCAGGGGTGTGAAGATTGCTTCAAAACTACCCCAGCTTGAACTCTGTATGGCAGTCCCATAGGTTGAGGTAGCTTTATGCGCCTCGATTCTAGATACCGAATCAACCTAGTCTGTTACCCTGTTGGAGAATATGGAAAGTTACAAACACAGTTAGGGAGAAAAGTAGTACCTGTGGTTTTCGTGTGAAGATTATACATTTATTGAACCATTTATTTATGTTCATAAATTTTCTTATTTTGACTGTAAATTTAAGGTTCAAGTTGGGTTGAAAAAAAAAAAAAAAAATTCCCTCACGTGCGGCACCACCCGCGCACGTGCGGTGCAATTCCATCCCTCAAAAGTGCACACTGCTTTAAATGCAGGTGCGGAGGAGAAGGTGTGGCACTGCACACCGCACGTGCGGCCTAGTCCCTGCACGTGTGGAACGTCGTTCTTAAAAAAAAAAAAAAAAAAAATCCCGCACGTGCGGCACCACCCACGCACGAGCGGCGAAATTCTCAAACCAAAAATTGCCTACTGCTTTAAAAGTAGGTTCGCAGGGCCGTGCAGGGTGTGCGTCCACACGTGCGGCATACACTCCCGCACATGCGGCGATTTCTTTGAAAAAAAAAAAAATGCTAATTTTGTTATGTCTATTTATTATTTTTAATTTATTTACTTATTTCAAATAAATAAATAAATAAATTATAAATAAAAATAAATAAATATACTATTTTATTTATTTCTTTATTTATTTTTATTTACAAAAAAATAAAATAAAAATTTGTCCCGTTGTTTAGTAGTTAATTTCATTTAATATCATTTTTATTCATTTATTTATTTATTTTAGTTTGATATGTATAGAATATATAAAATCCAAAAAAAAACCACAACGGAGAATTGCATGTGGTTTATTGGTGGCCAAACTTGTGCTTTCATATTTTACTTTATTCTCATGATTGGTTCCACGAGTTTGTGTCTATTTGCTTTTGGTATGTGCAGGATATGAGTAGACGACTATCTACTTGGGCCTCCAAAAAGGCCAGAGGTTCCACCTCCTCGGCGCCACCACCGCCACCGTCACCACGATCCTCACCACCACCACCGGGTGACTTGCCACGGCCAGAGTGGGCTTCATGCCTGCTTCACAAACTCACACAGTTCAACATTCCATATTTTCAACGTAACCCGGTCACTTCTTAGGCCGTTGAATAACTCCAACTCTGGCAACAGTTGGGCCTTTGCAATGTGACAGCACCAACTTTTCTGCGTCTGGTATGACTTTTCTACCAGAACCTGTATGAGTCACTCACCGAGCCCGAGCTGATGTCCACCATTGATGGCCATCTCGTCAGCATCACCGAATCCATAATTGCTGACGCATTAGGGTTCTTCGCCAAGCCAGAATACCAGCCCTTCCTGGAAGTTGAGGATCAATAACCCATACATTGCCTCATCCAGCAATACTTCCCGGGGGCCCACGGTGACACCAGTTTTACATGCTTGCGGCAGAGCAAGCTGCCTAGCCGCTTGCTATTCATTGATTCCGTGGTCCATAAGAATGCCCTTCCACTTGGGCATAGAGCTGAGCGCCGCTTGGAGTTTGTTCGGGTCTTACACGGTTATCAGCATGGCTATCGGGTCTGGCTTGAGCATATCATCTGGATGCATGTGCGGAAATTTCTAAGAGAGACAGTTCGGCCTCAACCTATGCAGAACTTGACTTGGCCACTGCCATTTGCCAATTTGTTGACACTTGTCTTTGAGCTGAGCGGCTTCCCCATTGATTCGAATGAGGAGATTGATAGAGCATATTCGACTTTCGGCCAGCGGGAATGGCAACATAGCATATCTTTCATCCTGCAGCAGGTTGGTGCCCTGGTTGACGAGGCCCCGGACCTTGTCCACGACCAACCAGCTCATCCTGCCTCTCCTATGCCTCCCCAAGGGGACCCACTGTACATGACTCGCAAGGAGTACTTACAGCTTCAGCACTCTGTGGATCAGGTCCACAGTACTCTCTGTGATCACCACCAGAGTCTCATGGGGTTACGCATTGATTTTCAGGCACATCGAGACTATTCTCAGACAGCTTTCGACCAGCTACACGCCCGCCAGCTCGACATCCAGCAGTCAGTTGCATCACTGCAAACTGATTTTTATACTTATCGAGAGTCGAGCTAGCAGCGCCATGATCAGTTCAGCTAGCGGGTTCAGGATGAAGCCTTTGAGACGCGATCTTTGACACACACCTTGTTTGCCCAGCATTTCCTGCCACCGCCACCGCCACCGCCACCGCCATCGGATTCTCCGTAGTACTCGCTTGTATATTGCTTTATCTCTGTTATTTTTATTTTTATTTTTATTTCTTTTTTCCAAAAAAAAAAAAATTAAAAAATATAAAGTGTCTGTGTGTGTTACTATATGCCTACCTGGATGTGCACCTACAATCTTTGGTAGTCTTCTCTATTTCTCTTTACTTTTCCATTGAGAACAATGTCATATTCAAGTTGGGGGATGAGGGTTGTATTTTCTTTTGTGCATTTCTATTTGGCTCAATCATTCATGCTTATACCTGTTTCACTTGATTGCATTACTTCACTTGATGTGACTTGTTGCTAGTAGGGTGATGATATTTGTATATGTTAATTGGGAAGCATAGTAAACTTGTATGAAAAGGATTTATTAGGTAGATACTTGCATGTGATGTTTGCACTAGGAGAGTCGTTTGTGCTTATGGTATTAGTACACTTGTCATAAGTATGCCTTAATTCACATGGACACACTCTCATAGCGGTGATCTCTTTATTATAATCCTTGGTGTACATCATTGATAATAGCTAGGGTTGCAGAAAAGAATAAATGAGGAGCCAAGATTCTCTTAAAAAAAAAAAAAACTTGACTTGTTTGGGTTCGTAGCCTTTTTAACCTGAGTTATTAAGTCCATAGGGGTGTCTCTACACCTAGTGTCCTAAAACTGTCTGGTTTGAGAGTCATTGGCTCAATACTTGCAACATGAGTTAATTAGAAAGCTTAAGAGACTTAGACATTGCACAGTTAAGGAAAAATAAGGAGAATGATTTGTTCGGATTCGTAGCCTTTTCAACTCGAGTTATTAAGCCCGTAGAGGTGTCTCTACACCTAGTGCCCTAAAACCATCTAGTTTGGGAATCATTGGCCCAATACTTGCTACATGGGTGTAACATGGCCCGCGAGGGACCTCGCTACAGTTCGGACTCGATTTTTGTTGCGGTTCCAAATCTCGAACCAAAGAGTCCAAATCCGGCAAATCGTTTTGAGAAAAACAGATTTTTTTGAAAGAAGTGCCAAACATGGACTGCTTTGCCAGATAACAGAGTCGCCACCTAAATATTTTAAAATGGGAAATTTAGGAAACCCTGACTCGGTGCCAAAAGGCCACGTGTCCGTCATCACCAAAGTTGCCTCGGCTCGGGAACTTGGGTACGATTGGGGAAGGTCACATCGTGAGCACCCCCGCTCGCCCGGTCAAAGACCGGCCTCTACTAACCATGATATCTGTTTTTGAAAACATTGTGAGTTCTTATTCCGATTATTAGCCTAGGTTACTATGTGATGCGCACAGCATACAAGTATAGACCGGGTCGTCTGTATTGGAACAAAACATTTCATGTTTGTTTGTTTGAAAATGGTTTGATGGTGCTACCCGCAGGTAGGCTAAGACGCGGATTTGCCACCCTCGGGTGGGCTTAGGAAAACAATGATTTTGCCACTATCTAGTGGGCTTAAAACAAACAGTTGATGATTTGTCCCAATTCAAATAACTCAACCTCCACCCACAGGCATTCAAGGCAGTTATATCACATAAGCACATAGCCTCATGGCAAGCATGCTATCATGTCAATCACTCACACGCATGCAAGGATGCTAAAGCATAAAACTTACCGAGTACTCCAAGCCAAAATAGAAAACCGATTAGAAATCATGCATGATCCTAAATATGCAGAAATGCCTAATGCAACACATGCAAAGATGCAAACTATAGCAGGCTCGGCTATTTTAAACATGGCATATGGAATGCTACAGCTATCAAGTATTCAATTTGGAATTGAAATACAAATGCAGTTTGTATGATGCGCCGAGCCCGGTGCGTGCAAAACAGATGAATGATGCAAACATGCTGTCATACTGTATGCTATTTGAAATATGCCCTATATCTAACCATCGTAAGCGGGTAAATAAAAGGGAAGAAAGACGTGGGGTTGGAAGACATACATCACACTCACCCACACTTATTACAATTATGCCCTCGCGCAGAGGGTCCAAATAAAGAATAATACAGACCCAAATGAAAGAATAATACAGTCCGAATATACAGTCCGAATAAATACAGATTTCCAATTAATTGACAAATTAACTAAGAAAAGCTGTAAACTGGCATGCAAGCCAGGGACTGCCTTGCTTCTGATGAATGCTGCCTGTTTTCTCGCAGAAATCCATTGGGATGCCCCAATTAGCCTCTGTTTGCAATATTTCTCGAAATACGCGCCGGACTCCGAAAAGTTGCTGTTTCTGGATTTTGCTGCAACAGAGAGCAGGAAAAGGGCATAGCAATGTATTTCACAAATATATGCATGCCTCGATCCTCGTGCCACCAATCACGCATACCGATGCATGATGGCCGAGGAATCGGATCGCACAACTCAATATAGGATGAATGTACATGAATGCTACAACAAAACCTAACTCCATCATGGGTAATCCGGAGTGTCGGTGACTTGGGAATTGAGACCCGTTCCGTTACTCGGAGTACGAAACGCGCCTCGTTTCCTGTGCAATATGCGTGAAATGCAACTAAGATGCAACCTAGTATGCACAATGCTGATGAAAATGAGATGAAAATGAGATACCTCGAAATACGTGCCCACGGGCACGCAAACCGAGGCGATGATGTGAAATGCAAATCGGATAAGACCGAAGTGCCTCGAAATGCGTGCACACGGGCATGCATACCGAGGCGATGATATAAAATGCAAATTGGATAAAACCGAAGTGCCTCGAAATGCGCACACACGGGCACGCAAACCGAGGCGATGA
This sequence comes from Camellia granthamiana, assembly GCA_036172215.1. Classification (NCBI taxonomy): domain Eukaryota; kingdom Viridiplantae; phylum Streptophyta; class Magnoliopsida; order Ericales; family Theaceae; genus Camellia; species Camellia granthamiana. The sequence continues at coordinate 19,701,287 of CM069913.1, forward strand.
TGAAATGGAATGAAATGGCATACGGAATGCCACGATGGACTTACACCAACATGGGAGAGCCTCAGCTCACTCACATAGGAGGCCGTTGGATAAAACAAAGCTGCCTCAAAATGCGTGCCCGCGGACACACAAACCGAGGAATGCATAAAATGGCATACGGAATGCAGTGATGGGCTTACGCCAACATGAGAGAGCCTCGGCCGCACTCACATAGGCTGCCATCGGATAAAATGAGCTGCCTCGAAATGCGTGCACTCGGGCACGCAAACCAAGGCGGTGGCATACGCAATGCAAATGACATGAAAAATGCAGATTGGGCTTACACTAACATGAGAGGGCCTCAGCCGCACTCATATAAGATGCCGAGAGATAAAAATAAAGTGCCTCGAAATGCGTGCACACAGGCACACAAACCGATTCGGAGTCATACAGGCACGAAATGGTATGCAAATGCGAATTGGGCTTACGCCAACGTGAGAGAGCCTCAGCTACACTCACATAGGCTGCCGACGGATAAAACGAGGCTGCCTCGAAATGCGCGCACACGGGCACGCAAACCGAGGCAATGGCATACAAGCACGAAAATGCAAATTGGGCTTACGCCAACATGAGAGGGCCTCAACCACACTCACATAGGCTGCCGTCGGATAAAACGAGGCTGCCTCGAAATGCGCGCACACGGGCACGCAAACCGAGGCGAGGCTCTAAAGCACCAAAATGACATGCGAATGAGATGTGGCAAATGGCATAAGGAAGATGCAAAATTCAGCAACTAAAATAATGCAAAAACAGCCCCCAAATTATGATAAAATTGCAACCGATGCCCAAAATGCGATGAAATGCACCCGAAATGGCCTACAGCCCTATTAAACATACAGAATATGGACATGGAATGCAAAAAAGTGGCAAGGCAGCCCCTAAACTAGCATTTTATCAGCACAAAGCAAGGCCAAATAATGCTCACAAGTATGGAAACAAAAGCTTGCAAAAATACGGTAAAAGAGGGGAATTACAAAGCAAGTGATATGTACAATGCTCAAACCCAAAAAATCAGTTCTACAACATTGAAGATGGAACAAAAATATGCACAAATGCAAGAGATGACAACCTCTAAATCAGTATGTATATATGCTAAACATAGCATGCAAAAAGGGGCTATAAAGAGAGGTATCATGAGCAATGACCAAACCACTTAAGACCCTTGACAAAAAGTGTAGAATAGATCAAAAAAAGACACTCTCTAAGCCTGATGGAGGCTCAAAACAGTAGCTAAACAGGTCTAACAAAACATGCAAATTTACGGTAAAATGAAAGAATTTCAAAGGAAGTACCAAAAATATACACCAAATGTCTTAAGACCCTAAACAAAACATGACAAGGAGACAAAAATAAGGCTTTATCTAGGCCTGATGAAGGCCAAAATCCGGAGCCAAATGAGTCTAGCAAAGCATGCAAATTAATGGCCTAAAGAGGGATATTGAAAGAGGTCTATCATGGAGACACCAAATGAAGTTGAGCCCTTCTACAATGTTGTAGAGGGGCTCAAAATTAGCACAAAAACAGTAGGTGTCAAAGCCAAAAACTAAAAGGAAATAAAGTAAATATTTGACTCAAGATTATGCAAGAAAAAGGGATTTGAATGCTTACCCTTGAAGACAATTCTTTTGCTGCCTTGTAGCCTCAATTTGCTGATCCTTAGGCCTTGAAGAAGCTCCCTTTGTTGCTGAAATGGAGATGGTGGAGGTAGAGCTTGGAGTTGATGAAGGAATGGAAGCAAACTTGGATGTTTGAAGCTTGGAAATGGAGAGGGAGAGGAGAGGTGTGTATGGAGCTCTCCAAAGGTTTTTTCTAACCCCTCCACCAGCTGGAAGCTGCTGGTTTTTATGACCAAAAAGGTGGAAATATCTTTCCCCAAATATCTAGATATTTTGAGGGCAAAATATTTAGATATTTTGAGGGCAAAAAAAAAAAAAAGATTTTGTTCGGCCACGAAGCGGGCATCTGAGACCGCAGTGTTCCTCGGAATGATGAAACAGAGATACCTGCCAAAATTGAACAAAAACTAATGCAAAACGAAAGCTCGGGGACCAAAACCGCGCGGGGTCCCGAAAATGGGCTGCAGGCACCGGAAGTGGTGTTCGGCTGCGAAGTGGGTCTCAGAGACCCCAGTGTCCCTCGGAAGGACCAAACAGAGGTGTCTGCCAAAAATGAACAGACATCGATGCAAAATGAATGCTCGGGGCCTAAACCGCGAAGTTCGGGGTCCCGAAAATGGGCTGCTGGGCACCGGAAGTGGTGTTCAGCTGCGAAGTGGGTATCAGAGACCCCAGTGTCCCTCGGAAGGACCAAACAGAGGTGTCTGCCAAAAATGAACAGACATCGATGCAAAATGAATGCTCGGGGCCTAAACCGCGAAGTTCGGGGTCCCGAAAATGGGCTGCCGGGCACCGGAAGTGGTGTTCAGCTGCGAAGTGGGTATCAGAGACCCCAGTGTCCCTCGTTATGCTAAAACAGAGGCACTTACCAAAAATCGGAGAAATCGGAGATGGTTGGCCGGTCCCGAACCGAGGCACACGGCCTGACGGTCCCGAAAACCGGGAACCGGGCTCCGAAATGGGCAAAATGGCCTACGGCCACAAAACGTAGCCTATGGCCACTGAGAGATAGTCTACGGGACCACTCCCTCCCCTCAGGAAAGAAAACAGAGAAAACCGAGCCTGATTCGCAAACCGAGACAAGGCACAGAAGAGAGTTCGAAAGCCCGGAGGCAGGGCGCACGGCCGCGACTCTGAGACTTCTGAACGAGCACAGTAGGCAATATCACCGAGCGCTCAATCGGTGACATCTGAGTCTTAAGGTCGGTCAAAAATGGGGTGTCTACAGTTGCCCCTCTTTGACAGAACTCGGAAGTCAAGAAGTGACGGGAGTGAATGTCAAAGCCTAGAGACGACCCATTTTTGACAAGGCCGAAGACTTAGACAATCATACAAGATAAACAAAGATATGCCCACAGGCATGCCCGCAGGCAAAAGGGGGCAAAATGCAAATGATATGCACAGAGCCAGGTGATCATGCAAATGCAGCAAGCTGTAATGAAGCAAGTATTGACAAATAGATGCAACAGTTTTAAGCAAGAATGCAAAGCAACAACTACATTTCATGCAGTTAGGATTGCAGAAAGGATGTAAGAAAAAAATGCAATTCTCATTGCGTCTCACGCAGAGAAGGCTAAAAGTGACTACCGAGAGTACCCGGAGTCTCACACACAACATCTCTCTGCGTATCACACACAGGAGGAAAGAAGGTAAACCTCTCAGCGTATCACACGCAAGAGAGGAAAGGTAACTTTCTCAGCGTATCACACGCAAGAGAAGAAAGGTAAATTTCTCAGCGTATCACACGCAAGAGAAGGGGAAGATCATCTCTCAGCGTATCACACGCAAGAGAGGAAAAGGTAGATTTCTCAACGTATCACACGTAAGAGAAAACCTCTCAGCATATCACATGCAAGAAAGGAAAGGTAACTTTCTCAGCGTATCACACGCAAGAGAAGAAAGGAAGCATCTCTCAGCATATCACATGCAAGAGAGGAAAGGTGAATTTCTCAGCGTATCACACGCAAGAGAAAATCTCTCAGCATATCACATGCAAGGGAGGAAAGGAAGCATCTCTCAGCGTATCACACGCAAGAGAGGAAAGGTGAATTTCTCAGCGTATCACTCGCAAAAGAAAACTTCTCAGCATATCACATGCAAGAGAGGAAAGGGTCGTCTCTCAGCGTATCACACGCAAGAGAGGAAAAGGTTGAAACCAGGTAAACAATGGTGTAACCAACAGACGTATCTCAACGTATTTCATACGGAGAGAGGGAAGGCTTTAACCGGGGGAACAATGGTGTAACCAACAGACGTATCTCAACGTATTTCATACGGAGAGAGGGAAGGTTTTAACCGGGGGAACAATGGTGTAACCAACAGACGTATCTCAACGTATTTCATACGGAGAGAGGGAAGGTTTTAACCGGGGAAACAATGGTGTAACCAACAGACGTATCTCAACGTATTTCATACGGAGAGAGGGAAGGTTTTAACCGGGGAAACAATGGTGTAACCAACAGACGTATCTCAACGTATTTCATACGGAGAGAGGGAAGGTTTTAACCGGGGGAACAATGGTGTAACCAACAGACGTATCTCAACGTATTTCATACGGAGAGAGGGAAGGTTTTACACCGGGGAAACAAAGGTGTGAGTGTGGGTGATTGATACACAAAGTAGGCAAAGCGAGTGTATGATAGATACACTAAGTAGGCATAGTGTGATAGATACAAAGCGTGAAGTGAGCCAAGTGTGATGGATACACAAAAGGTGAACACAAAGTGTGATAGATGCACTTAGTGAATAAGTGTGATGGATACACTAAAGGTGTGTGATGGATACACAAAAAGTGAATATGTGCGTGATAGACACACAAAATGGATGAAGTGTGATTGATACACTAAAGTGAAGAGAGTGAATGTCAAATAAAGTGTGATTGATACACTAAGTGAAAATGTGTGTGATAGATACACGAAATGAATGAAGTGTGATTGATACACTAAAGCAAATGAAGTGTGTTAGATACACTAAGTGAAGCAAATAAAGTGTGATTGATACACTAAATGAATGATCTTAAACGGAAACTTCTTTGAATGAACCGTACATACAATATCGTGCATGACTGAGAAAGAAACTTGACAGGTACAATGCATTACAATGCATGATGCTTAAGGAAAGCAATAAATGGACAAAGCGGCGCTTTAGAAAACACCTCATGAGGTGAGTGGCGGTGAACCGCTCTACTCTGACGGGGATCCCCCTCGTGTTCTTCGAACACTTTACCTTTAACTCGCAGTACAAAGGCTCTGAAATGCTAACAAGTAACAATATCTGCATGTAGGAGCCACGGCTGCCGCTTGTTCTCCTGATCATTTTCACAACTTTCCCAATTCTCCAATGGGGTGACAGACTAGGTTGGTTCAGTATCCAGAATTGAGGTGCATACACGCTATCTCAACCTATGGGGCTTCCATATAGATTTCAAGCCGAGGGCGCGCCTCTGGGTATTTAAACCAGACTTTAGTCTCGGAAATCCCGAACCTTTGCGTTCTAGGCCACGGCCATTCGAACTCTAGTTTCCACCATCGCAGTTGGTCTCCTAGGAACTCATCGCAAACACGGCCAAGATGCCACTGGCAGGGAATGGTACTCAGGGAGAGCACTTCTGATCGCCATTCTAGCTTGAAGTAGACTTGATTTTGAGCTCGAGGTAGAGGCACACTCATACTTCGGAACATTGGCAAGACCTGAAGAGGTACACACGGAATATAGTCTCGGAACTTACTGAAGTTGGAACAAACTCAGATGCCCGACATTTCCCTCTTTTGCTTTTGCTTTGCAGCCCGAAACTCATAGCTTCAGATAGGTCCTGGTTTCACTGTTCTCATATGACCTGGGTTAAACCCTGCAGTTTTATGAAAGAACAAATTCTGTTTTGCACAAATGCGGAGAACGGCACGGCACTCGGAGCACAAAACGATTTTATTTTTTTTTGAAAATGAGAAAAGGATTCTCAACCGGGTATTGAGCCTACAACTGAACACAGCAAAATGACTCAACACGAAAATAAAAGGCACACAACCTAGACACATCGAGTAACACTCGAAACGACTCAAAACAAGAATCGAGATAAAACAAAAAGACACGACACTCAGACGTGCACAGGGAGCCTGTTTCACCGGGTAGTGTTTCTCACCCTTTCTTATTTGTGATTCTCACATCACTCGGCCCTCAAGCTCTGTTTTTCTGAAAAAACCCTTTTCTCACTTTTTCTCTCATCGCACATCTCTCTATTCTTCAATCTCTCATTTTTCATCCCTCCCCTGGGTGGCCGATGGATAAACAGGAAGTTGTGGGCTCGGGCCCCTAGCATTCTGCTAGATTCTCTTTCTTCCGCTCATAGCTAGTGAATTCCTCCCATAGAAGGGTTGCGCTACAACTGGGTGTGTAGCAAATCTGCCGCTGACATCGGTCGATGATGCTCTGCTGGAGAGTTTGGACGTAATCAGATCTGTCCAGATGAAGGAGTGGAATATCTTGCCCCATTCTATTTCATGCTTCGCACTTGGCTTGATACCTCGTTGCTTGGAGGATGTGAGAGAGCTTTCAGCCCATTTGCGGTTTGCTTCAGTTGTGCCCTTTTCTGGCAGGTAGAGTGCCCTTCTTGGCGAGTATGTTGATAATGAGGAAAAGACAGAACACCTGACTCAGCTGTGCCCTTAGTTCATCATTTTGACCATTTTTTTGTTTTTGGCTTTCTAAAAAAAATTTGACCAAAATGAGAGTTAGATTAACATGTTTGTTCAATTTTTGATTTGAAATCATGCAAGTCAGGCTATGAGCACTGAAAATTTTCCTTTTTCGAGTCCAAGAAATGGTCCAATTTTCGGAAAAGATGGAACGATTTTCGAGAAAATTAGTCAACCTCAGTAAAAATTCTCAAAAACTATTTTTGCACACGGCCATTTGCTCAACGGGTATGAAACCTACTCTTGAGATGCACAACCTCGGATCCAAAGGAAAACTGCCCCGTGCTTGAAGAGAGCTGCATGGCAACGGAAAGTTGCCCCTTGTTTGAACGGCACCGCGGCGCATTGAATGGCAACGGAAAGTTGCCCCTTGTTTGACTGGCGCCGCAGCGCACTGAATGGCAACGGAAAGTTGCCCCTTGTTTGGATAGCACCACGGCACATTGTAGTCAGTCCTCAGAGTGACGAACACAACCAAATCCTCAGATACAGAGAAGACAGAAGTGACCAGGACCATCGCGTGGACACAATCAAATTGAAGTGTTTTACGGCTGGACTTCAGAATGAAGTTGCCTACGTATCCCAAACATGGGAATCAAGCCTTACGTAGTTCGGGGTTAAGGTACACTCGGGTATTTAACCTCTCCTTTTTAGGCTCTAACTTTTGCCAAGGCGCCCGTTGCAGGTTTTCGACCTTGCGAGCTTTGTTTTTCTTTTCTTTTCATTCTTTTCTTCTTTTTTTTGCTTTTTTGTTCTTCTTTTTTTTTGTTTGTATTTTTCTTTTTTTCTTTTTGCATGTTTTGTATATATTTTTTCTTTTTTCATTCTTTTCTTCGCTCTAACTTTTGCCTGGGTCGCCCTTCCGGGTTTTCGGCCCAGCGAGCCTCTCAAAGGGTAGAAATGTAACAGGTCCATGCCAAATGGTTTTGAGATTGAAGCCCTCTGTATCCAGGAGAGTGGCTGTTGTATTGATTCGCAGAAAGATCCTCTTTTTGGCTCTTCGAGCACATCGGACATTTTTGCCCCTAGTTCAAGGGGTGCTTCTGATTTAGCTTCGCAAGCTTCTTCTGATGAGGTCTGATCTTCTTGATCTGACTTTGGTGCCTCTTGTTCGAGGGCTGCTTCAAATCTGGCCACACAGGCCTCACATTGTAGTTGACCGTTGAACATTCTGAATTCAAGTTCAAGGTTTGGAAGCGAAGGGGTTGAGTCTCGAGGCTGAGAGCGATCCTAGGTTGCACAATCTCAAGAGTGATTCCACACAGGTCTTCGCAGGACCGCGCAAAACATTTTGTTTTTTGAAAATTTTTAAGAAAGCGACAAATCGCTCGCGCTGAAGATAGTGTGAAACCAGTCTGGATCAAGCCAGGGTCCTTCTCAGTACTCACGCTAACAAGCATGATTCCATTCATTAAGGGCTTAGCACGCCTCTCTTTCTCTCAGTTGATCAAAGTTTTGCAAATCCCGAGGAATTCCTCCCTCTTTGTTTTCACCATAGTGTTCAAAAGGTTTTGAAAAGCTTAGGTCAATACAATGACTTCAAGGCACAAGAGAGTAGCTGGAATGCACCGCCATTTCATTCAAATCCCAGCACAACTAGCACACGGCAGAAACAAATGCGAGAGCGTGGAAATCACTGCTGTTTCATTCAAAGTCTGTTGGCATAACTGGCTCCCTAGCAGAAACAGACTCAAAACAAGGCAAAAAGACAAATAGAAAACAAAACAGTGATGTCCGAGGTAACACCCCCGGAATCACCCGACTCCTATACAACAGGACTGACTCGATACAACAAGACAGACCCAAAACAAAAGAGACTGACTCAAAATAAAAAGACAGACTCAAAACAAAACAACAAAATTGACCCAATACCCAAGTCAGAAAGCACAAAAACTGGTATTCGCGAATACTCAAAACAGTGCATGCCATCCACCACAGCTGGAGTAATCTGAGTACCGCCCGCAGATGGTTCATCCCCCCAATCACATCACATTATCCCTTAAGTTCACCGATCCTGTGCCGATAGGCTTTGCAGAGCTTGGCGGGAGGACAACCCCGTTGTCAAATAGATCCTGTACTTCATGGCGAAGACGGAAGCAGTCGTCGGTAGTATGGCCAGTTTGCTGATGGTACGCGCAGTACTGGGTAGCATCATGTGTAGCCGGAAGAGGGTTCAGGAGAGGCCGAGGCTCAAGGGGTTTGAGATGGCCTTGTCCTACAAGGATTTGGAAAGCTTTGGACAAAGGCATGTGGAGGGCATGGAAGACCCTTCGACCTCGGGGTTGGTACTTCTGGGTTTGTGGATTTTTGCTGGACGCACCAACAGAGAGATTGGCAGGTGCTGGCCTGGCTTGCTGATCTCTTCTAAGCACGGGATTAGAGCTAACAGAATTGCCTCTGGTATAACAGTCCTTCTCCCGGCTTGCCTCTCGATTCAAACTGCCCCCAACTTGAGTGGCAAAAGTGTCGTCCACAGTTTTTGCAGCAACTGCGAGTACTTGTTCTTTGTTCAGTCCCTCGGCTTTCAATGCCTTGCTTCTGATGAATGCTGCCTGTTTTCTCGCAGAAATCCATTGGGATGCCCAAATTAGCCTCTGTTTGCAATATTTCTCGAAATACGCGCCGGACTCCGAAAAGTTGCTGTTTCTGGATTTTGCTGCAATAGAGGGCAGGAAAAGGGCATAGCAATGTATTTCACAAATATATGCATGCCTCGATCCTCGTGCCACCAATCACGCATACCGATGCATGATGGCCGAGGAATCGGATTGCACAACTCAATATAGGATGAATGTACATGAATGCTACAACAAAACCTAACTCCATCATGGGTAATCCGGAGTGTCGGTGACTTGGGAATTGAGACCCGTTCCGTTACTCGGAGTACGAAACGCGCCTCGTTTCCCGTGCAATATGCGTGAAATGCAACTAAGATGCAACCTAGTATGCACAATGCTGATGAAAATGAGATGAAAATGAGATACCTCGAAATACGTGCCCACAGGCACGCAAACCGAGGCGATAATGTGAAATACAAATCGGATAAGACCGAAGTGCCTCGAAATGCGTGCACACGGGCACGCATACCGGGGCGATGATATAAAATGCAAATCGGATAAAACCGAAGTGCCTCGAAATGCGCGCACACGGGCACGCAAATCGAGGCGATGATGAAATGGAATGAAATGGCATACGGAATGCCACGATGGACTTACACCAACATGGGAGAGCCTCAGCTCACTCACATAGGAGGCCATCGGATAAAACAAAGCTGCCTCGAAATGCGTGCCCGCGAACACACAAACCGAGGAATGCATAAAATGGCATACGGAATGCAGTGATGGGCTTACGCCAACATGAGAGAGCCTCGGCCGCACTAACATAGGCTGCCATCGGATAAAATGAGCTGCCTCGAAATGCGTGCACTCGGGCACGCAAACCAAGGCGGTGGCATACGCAATGCAAATGACATGAAAAATGCAGATTGGGCTTACACTAACATGAGAGGGCCTCAGCCGCACTCACATAAGATGCCGAGAGATAAAAATAAAGTGCCTCGAAATGCGTGCACACGGGCACACAAACCGAGGCAATGGCATACAAGCATGAAAATGCAAATTGGGCTTACGCCAACATGAGAGGGCCTCAACCACACTCACATAGGCTGCCGTGAGATGAAAGTGAGGCGCCTCGAAATGCGTGCACACGGGCACGCAAACCGAGGCGGAGTCATACAGGCACGAAATGGTATGCAAATGCGAATTGGGCTTACGCCAACGTGAGAGAGCCTCAGCTACACTCACATAGGCTGCCGACGGATAAAACGAGGCTGCCTCGAAATGCGCGCACACGGGCACGCAAACCGAGGCAATGGCATACAAGCACGAAAATACAAATTGGGCTTACGCCAACATGAGAGGGCCTCAACCACACTCACATAGGCTGCCGTCGGATAAAACGAGGCTGCCTCGAAATGCGCGCACACGGGCACGCAAACCGAGGCGAGGCTCTAAAGCACCAAAATGACATGCGAATGAGATGTGGCAAATGGCATAAGGAAGATGCAAAATTCAGCAACTAAAATAATGCAAAAACAGCCCCCAAATTATGATAAAATTGCAACCGATGCCCAAAATGCGATGAAATGCACCCGAAATGGCCTACAGCCCTATTAAACATACAGAATATGGACATGGAATGCAAAACAGTGGCAAGGCAGCCCCTAAACTAGCATTTTATCAGCACAAAGCAAGGCCAAATAATGCTCACAAGTATGGAAACAAAAGCTTGCAAAAATACGGTAAAAGAGGGGAATTACAAAGCAAGTGATATGTACAATGCTCAAACCCAAAAAATCAGTTCTACAACATTGAAGATGGAACAAAAATATGCACAAATTCAAGAGATGACAACCTCTAAATCAGTATGTATATATGCTAAACATAGCATGCAAAAAGGGGCTATAAAGAGAGGTATCATGAGCAATGACCAAACCACTTAAGACCCTTGACAAAAAGTGTAGAATAGACCAAAACAAGACACTCTCTAAGCCTGATGGAGGCTCAAAACAGTAGCTAAACAGGTCTAACAAAACATGCAAATTTACGGTAAAATGAAAGAATTTCAAAGGAAGTACCAAAAATATACACCAAATGTCTTAAGACCCTAAACAAAACATGACAAGGAGACAAAAATAAGGCTTTATCTAGGCCTGATGAAGGCCAAAATCCAGAGCCAAATGAGTCTAGAAAAGCATGCAAATTAATGGCCTAAAGAGGGATATTGAAAGAGGTCTATCATGGAGACACCAAATGAAGTTGAGCCCTTCTACAATGTTGTAGAGGGGCTCAAAATTAGCACAAAAACAGTAGGTGTCAAAGCCAAAAACTAAAAGGAAATAAAGTAAATATTTGACTCAAGATTATGCAAGAAAAAGGGATTTGAATGCTTACCCTTGAAGACAATTCTTTTGCTGCCTTGTAGCCTCAATTTGCTGATCCTTAGGCCTTGAAGAAGCTCCCTTTGTTGCTGAAATGGAGATGGTGGAGGTAGAGCTTGGAGTTGATGAAGGAATGGAAGCAAACTTGGATGTTTGAAGCTTGGAAATGGAGAGGGAGAGGAGAGGTGTGTATGGAGCTCTCCAAAGGTTTTTTCTAACCCCTCCACCAGCTGGAAGCTGCTGGTTTTTATGGCCAAAAAGGTGGAAATATCTTTCCCCAAATATCTAGATATTTTGAGGGCAAAATATCTAGATATTTTGAGGGCAAAAAAAAAAAAAAGATTTTGTTCGGCCACGAAGCGGGCATCTGAGACCGCAGTGTTCCTCGGAATGATGAAACAGAGATACCTGCCAAGATTGAACAAAAACTAATGCAAAACGAAAGCTCGGGGACCAAAACCGCGCGGGGTCCCGAAAATGGGCTGCAGGCACCGGAAGTGGTGTTCGGCTGCGAAGTGGGTCTCAGAGACCCCAGTGTCCCTCAGAAGGACCAAACAGAGGTGTCTGCCAAAAATGAACAGACATCGATGCAAAATGAATGCTCGGGGCCTAAACCGCGAAGTTCGGGGTCCCGAAAATGGGCTGCCGGGCACCGGAAGTGGTGTTCAGCTGCGAAGTGGGTATCAGAGACCCCAGTGTCCCTCGGAAGGACCAAACAGAGGTGTCTGCCAAAAATGAACAGACATCGATGCAAAATGAATGCTCGGGGCCTAAACCGCGAAGTTCGGGGTCCCGAAAATGGGCTGCCAGGCACCGGAAGTGGTGTTCAGCTGCGAAGTGGGTATCAGAGACCCCAGTGTCCCTCGAAAGGACCAAAAAGAGGTGTCTGCCAAAAATGAACAGACATCGATGCAAAATGAATGCTCGGGGCCTAAACCGCGAAGTTCGGGGTCCCGAAAATGGGCTGCCGGGCACCGGAAGTGGTGTTCAGCTGCAAAGTGGGTATCAGAGACCCCAGTGTCCCTCGTTATGCTAAAACAGAGGCACTTACCAAAAATCGGAGAAATCGGAGATGGTTGGGCGGTCCCGAACCGAGGCACACGGCCTGACGGTCCCGAAAACCGGGAACCGGGCTCCGAAATGGGCAAAATGGCCTACGGCCACAAAACGTAGCCTACGGCCACTGAGAGATAGTCTACGGGACCACTCCCTCCCCTCAGGAAAGAAAACAGAGAAAACCGAGCCTGGTTCGCAAACCGAGACAAGGCACAGAAGAGAGTTCGGAAGTCCGGAGGCAGGGCGCACGGCCGCGACTCTGAGACTTCTGAACGAGCACAGTAGGCAATATCACCGAGCGCTCAATCGGTGACATCTGAGTCTTAAGGTCGGTCAAAAATGGGGTGTCTACAATGGGTTGATTAGAAAGCTTAATGGATCAGGACATTGCATAGTCATTTAAAAAAAAAAAAAAAAAACTTTTGAGAATCTTGGCTACAACAGGTTAGTTTTTTTTGTATATGTTGGGTGTTATTATGAGTTACACTGGGCTATTATAGTGGACAGTTAACTAATATGGAGATTTCACTTTAGAACTTGAATCTTAAGCTTTCTTCTCTTGTTAATGGTAGAGATATGAAAAAATCTGGTATTGCTATCCTCCATAGTAAGCATTTGATACGGGATTTTTGGTACCACAAAAGTTCTTCTTGGAACAAGGTCTTATTAAACTACTTAATAAGGTCCATTTCAAGAATCTGCAGATTGTGAGAAAAATGATTGTTTTGGGATTTTTGAATGCCCTCAATGCGGGCCAAAAGACTTCTATTTCTTTTAAAAATATTTTCAAAAACCTCCTTGTTCTAGAGTTTAACATGATGAGTGAAATTATTAATGGCTTCAATCAGGCTAAAATCCATGTTAAGCCAAGACTTTTGAACAACTTTAATGAAATTGGGATGACAAAGTCAAGCAGCTTCAAATCTAAACAGTCTATTTTGAGGATTAGAGGGATGCATACCTTGAGTGTAGACCACTAGAGGAGAATGGTCCGAATAGGTTCTTAGCAGAGTCCGCATAGTACCTTCAGGGAACAAAGCTCTCCATTGTTCATTGCTCATGGCTCTATTCAGACGTTCCATAGTGCTGGCTATGCCTTGCCTGTTGTTAGTCCATGTAAAGCGAGGGCCAACACTCCCTAGATCAAGGAGGTTGCAGTTGTTGACTCTTTCAGTAAATCTTTGAGTCCTAGTTAGGTTTGGGGATGGTGAGAAGCTCCTCCTTTCACTGTGATTAGCATAATCATTGAAATCACCCACGATAAGCCAAGCTTTGTTCATAGTTGCTGCTGTATCTTCAAGGTCCTTCCACAGTGAATCCCTGGCTGTGGGATTTGGGCTAGCATAAACCGTATTTGAGACCCATTCCTCGTAATTGTCACGACCCAAACCCGCCCCTATGGGTTTAGCATCGTAACCGGCCAGTAATCCTTGGATTACCGAAGGCCTCTGAATTGATTAACAAAATTAAGGGGCTAGCAGAAGCAAATACATGAATATAGTTGTCCAATGAGCTGTGTAGACTTACATGAAATAGAATATTTAAAACTTCATATACATAACCAAAAGTCATTTTCTCATTATACCCACACACTTAGCAAAACATCTCAAGTACAGCCAATAAAACAAAGAACCCACATACACAGAAACAGTAGAACTTTAACACATGACACTTCAGGAACTTCCATGTGAGGCGCAATGGTTGGCTGACAGTAGGACACAGGTCCAGACAAAAGCCCTCAGGCTCGATCACCAGAATGCTCACCTATACATATATATACACATAGTGAGCTAAAGCCCAGTGAATAACATTAAGGTAAAGGGGTTAGTGAACGAAATCCGAACATGTCATAAGCATAAAACAGATCATAGCATAAACATTCTTGTATCTGAACATAATAATGGTACATCCCATAGAACACATCACAGAACGTCTTCCGACTAGAGTAATCGGTTCCGGATACCGATTAAACACATATCACCACAATGAAGTGGCTAACGAGATCTCGTAATCAGATACATGCCGTCACCCATGACTTGGGACTATCTATGGATGCCATAATAGATTTCAAACATGGAATATTCGTTTACGAAAACAGATATCCTTTCAGAAATCAGAACTTATCATATTTCATTTGGAATGTAATTCATATGAACGTATCTTTACAATAACGTTACTCACAGTGGTTTCCTGCAATGGTCAGTCAACCCTCGAGTCTTGACCTACAACCACAAAATACATAACACAAGCATGTCTTATCATTACACATTCAAGTGGCCATTAAGGCTTAGCTTTCATTACATTGGTTCTTATTCTTTCTTATCACATTGTCTAAAACACACACACTTGCAGTCTCGGAACTTAGTACATTCTTTTCTTAGTGTGTTTCTAATCCATAACCTCATTACTATGGCTTAATTAAGGCTTAGGAATGCCTAAGATGCAAGGAGGATGCCAAAACATGCCTTGGAACACTTAGGCAAAATTTCTGAAAATAAGGTCCACGCTCGAGTGTAGCTTTCCTCGCTCGAACAGATATGCAAAATGTGAATGGTCGCTCGAGCACACATTCCTTCGCTCGAGCGATCTGTAAAAGACATAAAACTTCTAGGAGCTTGCAATTCACGCTCGAACAGACTTTTGGTCACTCGAGCGGAGTGCACGCACTCAGAGTGGTCGCTCGAGCGTGAACTCCCACACTCGAGCGTAGATGCAAATTTTGAAATTTCCAGATTGCACCTACGAGCTCAAAACTCGAATTCCAATCTTCAAAACACATCTCTTGGGCCCCAAAACTTGAGATAACATAGTAAACTTGTAAAACATGAAGAATTACGGATTATTTCATAAAATCATAGCCCAAGAGTTTGTTAAAAACTCACAATTTCAACTTAAAACATGATGAATGTTCATGAACACAACATGCATGGGTTTTCTTGGTCTTGAGCTTCCCAAAACATGATCAAACACCACAAAACAACTTGAAACTTGATGATTTCCCCAAATGAAGATGAATTTCAAACATGTAAGAGAGGATTCATGGAAATCATGCTCAATTTGTAAGAAAATGTACATGCATGCATGAATTGCCACCCAAATCTTCCTTCTAAGCTCAATACACACCCTTAAACACATAATCTTCATGTTGATAACTTAGATTCATAATTTAGGGGTTGAATTCGTACCTATAGTCTTGAATTAATCTAGTTCTAGCTTAGTTTTGATGAATCTAAGCCAAGGTCTTCAATTCTCCTTCAATTCCTTCATCTCTCTCTCTAGAATTGCACACACTTTCTCTCTAAAAGAAAACCTCAGATTTTTGCACTAAGAGGAGCAAAGAATTGAGCTCAAAAATGAGTTAAGGCTCATATATATATATATATGGTGCTAAAACACATTAATTAGAATATTAGGCTAACCAAACATGACTTAATTAATCGTTCTGAATCAATTTTTAATAAAACTTGCCATATGGTTCTAAAAATTCCAAATAACATATCGGTGTAGTCAATTTCGGTTTTCGGATGCCGATAAGGCTTTCAATTTACATATTAAAGTGGAATTCCAAACAGATATTCTATACGTAACATATAGAAGGCCAAATATCATGCAATTTACATATTAATCCCATAATTCATTTGATCCACTTAATTAGCATCTTTAATCACTGATTAGTAGCTAATTACGGGTCGGGGTTGTTACAGTAATCCTCTTTGTGAACTATGGCCTGTATGTATTGATTGGAAGCTGCTGATGCTCGAATAGTGACCTGAGCAGTATCCCAGATGACCCATATGCCTCCAGCTTTACCAGTTGGATCGACAATAGTGGACGCCGTGAAACCCAGATTGTTGAAAAAGTTCCACATTAAGCTGTAGGTGACTTTAGTTTCCATGAGAATAAGTATTCCAGGGTTGTGCGTACGTAGAAGGTCTCGCATGTGTCTTCTAAAGGTATTGTTACCAGCCCCTCGGCAGTTCCAAATCAAGATTTTTAGGGAGTCCATGGATGGTATAGGGGGAAGTGGATCAGTATCTAACCTGGTCAAGATGCTACGTATCTTCCGATGGTCCTGATCGATTAATCGCAGGGATGCCATCTGAATTGAGTGCATTGGAGGGCCTGGTATGGTGCTTCAACCTGGTTCGATTCTCAGTCGTAGTTGCTCTATCCATCAGATTGTGTCGACGCGGTGAATGGCTTCTGTCCTTTGATCTAATAATAGCCCCATCGTATGCCCCTTCATCCTGTGAACTGGTACGAGAGGGAGGGGTATTGCTTCTTCCTCCATATTTAGAAGTTGGGTCGGGAGGTTTTCTTGTTTTAGCTTTTTCAGTTCTAAGAGATGAAGAGTGGGTAGAGGTTAAGAAGTTTGGAGGTGACGAATGATTCTGGTCTTCACATATCTCTTCCATTGGGATTTCTGGAGATTTACTGAGGGCTTCCTAGGGGCTAGGTTGAGTAGGGTTCAAGGGAGGAGGGGATTGGAGATATGAGTTTTCATTGACAGGTCTAACTTCTAAGCTTAGAGTAGAAAGGCCATTTGTGGTTGGACTTGTATGGACACCTGGATTTTCTTGGGATACAATCGGGCCACCACTGTGGCTTGGGCTCTTGGTGTTAGTCTTGATGGGCTTATTGATAACTAAGGATGCCTCAGGCCCAGTGGGGGCTAAGGAAGTGGAAGCTCCAGATACCTGGCCCAAAAAGTTGACCGTAGCCTCAATAATAGTCCTATTTTCTAGAGGATTGTTGGAGTCCAATTTAGTAAATTTGTTTGTGGGTGGATTTGGCCCATGGACTAGTCCTTTTCGAGTGGACATGGTTCTTCGATTTTTTCTGGTAACCAGCATCCAAGGTTCGAAACTGGTAGCTCCCATCTCAAATTGTTCCAAGTTAACGTTGGCCTAGGATTATTCTGACTGTGGAAGATTGCTAACGGCTAGTCCGCCATCGGACGACATTGGGCTTGGTGGCGGAGGCCCTTAGAGTTGTAGATTTGCTGTTTTGTATTTGCATAGCTCTTTCCTACGATCCACCCTGCCACAGTGAAAACAAAAGTTATGAATAGATTCATATTCAATGTTATAGCTTTTCTTACCTAGTAAGAATCTGGGGCATAATGGTTTGTTGAGGTCCATCTTAATGCAAACTCTTGCAAATTTGCCTCTGGTAGCCATGGCTGTGATGAGGTCTAACTTGAGAGGACCCCTTAGCTATTTAGTAATAGTATACAAGACCTTTTCTTGGAAGTATCCAATCAGAAGCTCCGGAAACCTAACCCACACCGCGGTTGTGATTTCAAAAGCTTCTGATGCCTTGAAGTCAGGCTCCCATTTGCGAACTATGAGATAATGATCTAGGATAACCCACGGGCCACCCGAGTAGACATGGGCACAATCCTCCTGAGAAGAGAATTTGAACAAAAAATAGTTGTTCCCTAAATCTATGGCATTGAATTCATCTTGTAGGGCTTATAGGTTTCTAACTTTTATATAGAGCATTCTGTACCCAATGTTTTTGCCCAAAAGTCTTACAATAAGTAAGTTGGTCCAAGGTTGTCATATTTGTTGCAGTAGTTGCTTTGGAAGAGATATTCTGGGTATGCCTTGAGGTACTACCTCTGGTATGCCAGAAGCCCTCTCTTCCGCTTCATCTTCTGGAGTAATGGTGTCCATCACATCATCAAAGTAAAAATCATTGCTTTAGGAGTTGCAAGTGCATCCTTGAACGATTTGGGGTTGGGTGTTGCAAGTGTTCCATCCTCAGGGGAGGGAGAGAGTTCATGCGTAGGGGCTGAGGAAAGAGAAATTGTGGGATCAGGAGTGCAAACAACATTGGTCTCCATATCTTTTGCCCTTATCTCGTCCTTGCTCTTGATCTTTTTGGTGCTGCGGATCATGTGATCTTCCTTTTCAAGAGACTTTCTGTGTGGATTGCTAACACTGGCAGAGGGGGAGCTTATTCTAGAGAGATGCAATGGATCTATTGATATTATTGCAATAGTCGTAATAGTGATGGCATGTAGTGGTGCTTAAGGGTGTAAAGTGAACCTGGTTTAACCCAGACCTAGCTTGACTCATGTCGTGTTACTTGGACTTTCATTAAAATTCTGTTTGGGTCAGGTCGGGTTAATTTACGGGTCAAAAAATTAGACCCACGAGATATTTGGGCCTCGACTGAGCCGGCCTAACAGGTCTAGGTCTGGGCCTAGGCTTAGGATTGGACTGGGGCGGGCAGGCTTGAACAATTTTTTTCTAATTTTTGTATCAAAATTTTATTCTTTTATACTAAAAATGACATTGGACCTTAGGTGGGCCAAACTTTGAGTGGGGCCTTGAGTTGGCCGATGGGCCTAGCTAGGCGAGTTGGGTCCACAGGCCAGACCGGATTTCAAAATGACGGCCTAGGCTCAAGCCTAAGGTCCCAAGTTGGGTTCGGGTCTAGACCTAGCCAAGCCGGGCCCACCTCAAATTGCGGGCAGATTTTAGATCACGAACCATTTTTACACCTCTAATGGTGCCTAACAATGGTAGATTGGGAGAAAGCATTTATACATTTTATTTTTAATAGTAATTTATTTGAGAAAAACAATGACAGATAAAAAAGTTTTAGAAACTGATGTCAACTGTGGTAATATACTAGGACTTCGTTCGATTTCAACAAAATAATAATAATAATAATATTTTAGATGTCAGCTTTTTGATTTTTGATCTTTTTAAGTTATATCACTTCCGTATATTTTTATATGTTTTTTTTTTAAAAAAAATAATAATTAAAAATAGTCACAAAAATCAGGTTTTAATATACTTTCCAAAATAAGTAATGTTTGGTTTCAAGGCCTTGTTTGGGAAGAAAAGTAAAAAAAAATAAAATTAAAAATTCAAACAGAGCTTAAATTAGTCAAAAAACCAAGCTAAATTAACTCTTCTAAACGAAGACTTAGGCATCATTTGGGAATAGGTTATTTTAATAACTTTTTGACTTTTTAGCTAAAATATAATGTAAAAAAAACTAGTATATTTGAAATTACTTTTGATTGTTTATGAAAAGATGTGCAAAAAATAGAGAGAAAAATGAATATTTAACTTTTTAGTATAGGTTACAAATTTTTTTTATTTTTTTAATAAATTTTTGACTTTTAATCTAAAACAGACACATGCCAAACGAGGCCTCCGTTGATCATTATGAAAAAAAAATCTTTGATATGATTGATCCTGTTTGACAAATAGTAAAAAGATTGCATTTTTTAAAATTAATTTCTTACTTTCCAAGTCTTTATAAGTTAGCCCGACCTAAAAACTAATAAAACCAAATATCTCTATTGGGCCTTGCTACATTTTCTAATTTTTGACCCCCTAATCCCCCTAAATTTCAAACCAAGGCAAAAAAAAAAAAAAATTGTCCAAAACGACGTCGTTTTGGGCATTAGGGGGATTAGGGGGGACATTTTTAGGGGGACAAATCATTTTCCTATCTGTATTAAAGGCAAAAATAAAATAAAATTCTAAACCTACCTATACTTTCTTAATAACAAAACGAAATATTTTTTTGAAAGCATTTTATCCTTCAAAAATTAAAGAAAACAAACAAATAAACTAATAAAATATAATTGTCGAATCAATTATAAATATGATATAAAAATATATAAAAAATGTAATATTATTGATTATTTAATTGTCAACTCAATTTGACAATCTTGTTATTTTATGCACACAACGGTCATGTGCAATTGCCTAATTTTCAACTCAATTCGACAATCTGCTTATTTTATGCACATGACCTAGCAATATTTCGGTTTCTAGTTGAACACCTAACAAATGCTAATAAATGATCTCACTTGTCATGGATGGACTTTAACAAAATATGTGCTAGAGTTGACCCATTAATAGTGCTAATCAACTTGATTATTCACATATTTTTTCTAATACAAAGTTGGAACATTTTTTTGGGTGAGATTATTTACAATATAAAAAGAATCAAAATCAAGAGAATGATTATCCATTTAACAATTAAAGAAGCTTAACAATTAAGCTAACAAAGAGTTTCATAATGCAGATGAAATAACCCGTGCAACAATCAATGAACTTGAGAAAGAGTATAGGCCCGTTTGGTAGAACTGTGGGAAAGTGATTGTAACTTATAGTCTAACAGCTTATAGCTTATAGCTGTAAACATAGGCTGATATTTGACTTATAAATTAAGCTTCTCCTCCCCCACTTAAAGAATAAGTTGATTTTTGATTTACAAAAAGTTATAAGCTGTATTGTTAAGTTGAATCAAACATATCAAAATAGCTTAAATTAAGCTAAAAGATGAAATAAGCTGAAAATAAGCTCTACCAAACATGACCTATGTCCAAGTATAATAACTCCATGATTCTAAGCCAACAAAAATAATTGAGAAATGACAAAATATTTTTGGATGGACACATGACTATGATTACTTGATTTTTAATACTCATGTGATAATTTTTTGCCCAAAATGAAAAAAAAGAGAGTTTAAATTACACCTTTCATTCCAGAAAAATACAGCTAGTCCTACATTTTTAACATAATTATATTGACATCTCTTTTAACGAAGATAAAACGACATAAACTAATGTAGATGTTGAGGGAATTATTGATGAAAAAAGATCTAATTGTTATATAAATTAAAATCCAAAAAATATCATTGTAATTATGTCAAAAGTGTGAGGCTAATTATAGTTTTTACAAACCTCAAGAGAGATGAGTGTAAGTTATAATATATATATATACATACACAATAAAGAGTCTACAAAAGTAATTAAGTGAACTAATCTATCTAATTAAAATGTAGAACATTGCTCAATGTGAATTGTTTGTCATAAGATTTGAGAGCCCCTCGTCATCAACCCAAGCTTGATAGGGTTGGTTTGGGATGTCGGTTAGTTTTTTCACTATTTTAACTTGGGGTTAAAAAGTCTCGTTTGAAATAAGTTTTTTTAATTTTTTGATTTTTGTGAGAGAGAAAATGAAATGATTATGATTTGAATATGATATTTTGTCTTATTAAATTAATTTTTTTTTTGTGATTAAAATAATTAAAAAATCTGACATGACAAACGAAAGCGTAGTCGAGTGATTTATTTGGTTTTGGGTCAAATTTGCTTAGTCATTGATGCACTTGGCAAGGCATGATAATATTTTGGTTCTGTAATTGAAGTTGACCATCTACCAAATGGTTAATGAACGAGTCAAGTGTCATGGTTGGAGGCCTTGACCAAAAATCTACCAAAGTTGACCCATTAATAGTGCCTACTCAACTGGTGTCTTAAGCAGTGCTAATATATAGGAATTATTATGGACCAAATGTTAAGATTTGAATTTTTCATCCATTATTAAAAAATAAAAATAAACACTATAATCAACTTGATAATTCTAGATATTTTTATCTAAAAAATGATGTTAAGGTTCAAAGTCGGCAATAGGCTAAATACAATGAAGGGGATTTGGTCCAACACATACTTTTTATTATTAAAATATTAAACTTTAAAAGTATATAACTTTTGATGTAAATGTTAATTTTTAATAAAATTAGTATTTTTAGAATCCTCTCGTTAAGATCTATTAAATAAGATTCATATTAACTATGAAATTCTTAAAAAAAAAAGAAAATTTATTACCATCGAAATTGATATAAACAGTAACAGTAACATGCTACTCTGTTTGACAGTAATATGTTACTCTGGTTCACAGTAAAATGTTATTCTGGCAATATTGTCCAAGAAAAAAAAAGAAATATTTTACTTTGTCCTTACTCAATTATGTGTTTCTTCTTTAAGAGATTTATGAAACAAAATAAATTGAGCTATCTTTTACACTAAACAAGGGTCCAATGGAGGGGTTTTGGCTAAATTTCCCTACAATTTAAATTAAGCAAATCATGTGTATAAATATTCTGTCAAAAATGTTGACTCCATTGACAATTTAGATAAAATGAACTAATATCAATAATTTATGAAGATAATTATTTAAATTAATAATTAAAAAAATAAATTAACACAAAGTGATAGTTTAAGAGAGAGGTAAATGAACTTTAAAAAAAAAAAATGCATATAACTCGAGTTATTAATTAGACTATTATCGATGCCTGTTAGGCTTCAATTGTCACTCTATGCTCCTACTCTTTCGCTACATCATTATGAATGAATTTCAAGTCTAAAATATAAAATTTTAACATTTCTCATTTAATAATACATGTGTTCATATGTCACTGCATGAAAAACATTTATTTTATCTCATTACTAATAAAGAGGTTCATGTACTTCTATTAAACTTGTAAAATTTAATACAAAATTAATGTAATTTATTTATTTTTGCTAATGGAGGAAGAAAAATCTTAATGCTGTATTTGGTTGGGAATTTGAAAAGAAATTTGAAAAAGAAAATGAAAAAAGTAGGTGAAATATAGTTTTACACATCTTTTCCCTTTCCATTTTCAATTCCTCTCCAAATTCTCTAACCAAACAGAACATAAAATAAGATCCGATTCCATGAACTTATTTTGTCTTTAAAATAACAATTTCCTTATTTTATTATTTTTTTTCTTAAGTGCATGTCTCTGTTTTGTAGTTCACACTTGGCCGTATCTTGAGGGAAGGACTTCGAGATGAAGTGGCTTAAAAAAAATAAAAGAAAATTATTATATAAATTAATAAATTATAATATTTTTTTAATTATTTTAAAACAAAGTGTGTATTTAAATTGCATTTAATTACCAAATGGTTACCATCATATCATTCTATTGATATATTCATTTCTTCATGTATAAGTTAGGATTTCAAAATAAACCAAGCTAGTTGAACCAAACTCATATTTGATTTGCCAAAAAATTGTTTAAGATTTATTTGTCATGTAAATAAATTAAGTTTAAATATATTTTATAATTCATTAAATTTTTATGCAAATCAATATTTCATTAACTTATTATTTAATTTGATAAGTTTATAATATGAAATTATTCGATTTTGTTAAAAGTTCATTTAAGATCTACTTATTATAGAAAAATCAGTAAAAATTAAACACGTTTGAAACTCACTTAATTTTTGAATAAAATTCAAATAACTTATTACTCAACTAACTTATTTTATATATATATATATATATTATTTTGCATTAAAAAATAGAATATAAAACAAGACTCACTTTGTCACATTAGTAAATAAAAAAAAATAAAATTTTTTCTTAATTTATTCTAATTATTAAAAAAAATCTTAAAATATTGGGAGTCAAAATTCTAAGGGCAAATTACAAACACCTCCCTCGAGGTTTGGTGAAAATACAGATTTCCCCCTGAGGTTTGAGAAATTACATCCCGCCCCTTGAGGTTTATATTTTCATAACAAATTGCCTCCTGAGATTTTTATTTGCATACAGATTTTCCTCTAATTTTTCCTAATTTGTTATGAAAATTTGACCTTCAGAGAGTAATTTGTAATTTCTCAAATCTCAAGAGAAAATCTGTATTTTCACCAAATCTCGAAAGGTGTTTGTAATTTGTCCAAATTCTAAATAGAAAGTACACGGCTAGCACATTTACCAGTGGAACAATGGGAACATCACATGTGTGTTTCCCAGTCACCCACCCGGCATGTCCTTAAACCAAGTGAATTCACTTTTTTGATTTTTGTAGATGTTGCTTTTCACTTTTTATTATTTTAATTAATTAATTAATGAATTATTACTATTAAAATTATTTAATTTGTTTTTTTGCGGGCAGGCTTGTAGCTCTCTTTAGGTGGCATCTTCAACAACAACATCATCATCATCAACAAGTACCCTTGCTTTTGCCCCTCTCTTTTGTCTTTATTAATTAAGATAAAATAAAACAAACAAATCTCAATTATTTAATCAATTAATTGTGATTTATTTTAATTCATGTCCCGAAGATTCCAACCAAACTAGCAAGAGAACGAGACACGTGTGGTGTTTAATCAAACACGTGTTAGTGTGTCAATCGTCAATATAGATTTAGAAAAAAATATTCAACACTAATGTCAATTAATTATAATTAATCAAGTCAATTAAAGTATGGCTTGATGCCTTAGGTTTTCCCCTTGAATGTGGGTTCTAATTGAATAAAATAAATATTAAATATAACAAAATTATTATTTAATGAATGATCTCATTTTTGCTGTGGGGATCATTTTTTTTTTCTTTTTTAATCAGCAAATGTTAATTGTTAGAGTAGTACCTATGAGAGAAAATCTTTTCACCCTTAGCAAAACATCTTAGTGCTTACATTCCCTTAATTCAAACTCCCTTGAAGGGAATTGAGCCCCATGACCTCTTTGAAATTAAGCCCTACAGAAGGCATATTGACCTCCGTGGAGATAATACCATAACCTTATTTAATGTAACTTATGAAATAGAGTAAAAAAAAAACAAAAAACACAAATATGGAGAGTTACACCTCCCCTCCCTGTTTTTGAGTTGCACCTCCATGTTTTGCTAATTTTTTTGAATTCTATATCGTGAATTGTAATTCTTTCATTTTTTTTTTTATTTTCAAAAAATGTGTCAAAATGTTTAATACAATTTTGACCTAACAGTTTATGAGACAAATTATTTAAATAAATTTGAAAATTAATTATTGAAAAAATAAATACTTTTAACTTATACTATTTAATTATTAACTTTTAAGTCCTTGGGTTAATATTATTTGTGATTTTTTACAAGCTGATTATATCATATTAGATGGTGTCAATGTTATGCTAAATTATTTAACTTGTCATCGTGGCCAAATGAGACCTTAGAGTTTATAATTAATTAAGACCCTACTATGATGATCTAGAAACTATCCAAAAAATAAAAAACCTCATAGATCTAGATCATGTGGTGAAATCTAGAGTTTGTGCTTTATTTGATTCTTCACCATTCCTTTACTATTATTTTGGAGTTGCAAAAAAGCTAAGCAAGGCATGTGCCACCCTGAGATATTCAAAAAAAGTATATAAAGCGTTTTTATTTAAGTGCATTTTAAGGCCCACCAAGAAAATATATTATAATTAATTATTCTTCTACATTAGTACTTAGCCAATTACTTAATGTTTAATGACTATGATCTAAAGCCCTCCTATACATGAATTGTGAATGTAGTCATTAGAAGTTATATAGGCGTGTCAATAGTATGAGAATATTGTAAAATAGATGCTAAATTAAAATCCTATTAATTATTAAAAAAAGTCTATAAAAGTATTTTTGATCAAATTAGAAATTAAAATTTTGATATGTTACGATTGACAAGAATGTTAGGTAAGAATCTTTAGCATGCAAATATACTTTTTTTATGTTAATATTGGTATGTAAATTCTTTTTTTTATTTTATTTTTAATTTTTAATTTTAATTATCAAAACTAATTGTTATCTTCTTTATTTAAACATATTCACTATGACAAGGATAGTCAAATCCAAAAGTATTTTTGAACAAACACCTATAACGTACCTCTCATTTTCATAACCAATAAAAAAAAGAAAAAAAAAAGAGAGAGAAGAAATTAGTATCATTTTTTTTTGTCATTAAGAAATTAGTATCATTCATTTCAGTCTTTTTTGGGTTAGTTACATAATATCCCTTTTCCTTCTTTTCTTTTTTTTTTTATATTAAAAATTTCTTTTTTATTTTAATTCAAAAGAGTAATATTACAAATCCATCCTTATCAACTCAGAAATTATTCAAAAATTAATCTCCACCATACCCTACTACACCCTACATAGATCCCACACTATATAAATTAATCTCCACCACATAATTACCCATCCAAAAAATTCTAAGTGGATAAGTTTGAGTCTCAGACTTTCCCAATTCAAAGTCACTTTATCTCTTAAACTTAACAACATATTTGGTTTTGGACAATCTCTAATGGACTGTGAAGCCCACAAATTGGTTTAGTTTTTGCTGTCTTGGTTAGTTCAAAGCCCAACAAATAATGATTAATGGGCAAATTACTTGAAAGTCTTATTTAAAAGAGAATAAATCTATTTAGTCTCCCAATCTTTTGAATACTCTCAAAAATTCATTAGGTATTTTTCTTCTTCATTCTTCTATGTGTTCGTTTTTTTTTACCTTTTTCTCTTCCTGATTTTTGGTGACCGGTAACCATGTCTTACTTCTTCTCTTTCTTTTTCTAATATATAGTCACCGGTGACCGACGACCATCATTGCTTGGGGTTCATGGGCAACCACCAACCACCGACTATCGACTCCTTACTTCACTTTCATTGACGGCAAAAGAGACGAGTTTCCGGCAAAGAAGATGAATAGATTTATTCAGATCTGATGTAAATCCACTTATATTTACATGAGATCTGACTAGATCTAAATCAAAAATAGTTGCTGGAGTACAATATTCTCTCCATATTAGTTTCTCTCCTTCGATTTCTCAATTTTTCTATCTTGTCTCTACTACACACTTCTATTTTCCTATTTTAATGGAGAAAATTTTTAAATTCTGAATAAGTTGTTTTTAAGTTTTAGTTACAGGTGGTGAAAATTGTAAAATTTTACAGTTTCAATTTTTTTGGTACTGAAATGAATCATACTTTAAAACTGTAAAAATTTACACTTTCATAACATGTTTTTCAGTTTAATTAATAAGGATAAATGCTTAATAGAATCATGCTTTGAAACTATAACATTTTACAGTTTCAAAACTTACTTTTCAGTTTAATCAATATTGGAGATTATTTGCTTAAATTCTACAAAAATTGAAAAATAGTACATATACTTTTTCCCATTGTTATTTGTTGTTATGTTTTTTTTTTCCTTTTTCAATTTATCAATATTTAGCACATTTTGTTATGTTTTTCACTATAATTTCTCTATTTTTTTTTCCTGGCAATATTCTGGACATTCCAATGAGTTTCTGATGATATTCTTGATATTCAACAAACATTCTAGACATTCCAGTGACATTTAGAACACTCCGACAATACTCTGGCGAACTTCCAGCGATACTCCGACGACTTCCTAGTGATGTTGAATATTCCGGCAAGTCTCTGGTGACTGTTTGACGGAAGTCTGATGGTGATGGGATGTATCAGCGTTTTTAAAGTTATATAAAAAAAAAGATTTTTTTGATAACAGTTAAAAATATATAGGACTAATTGGTGTAAATGTTTCGTTTTGGGATTAGATGGATTTTGAGTTTTGTGTATGGGACTTACTGGTAAGTGTTCTATGATTAATTTTGGTCTGGGCCATCAAGAGCGGCTTGTATCTACCTTTTGACCCTTGAATAGAAAGAGAATGTGAATGTGAGAATTACACCGCTCCTTAGTAGTAATGATAC
The DNA here is from genome assembly GCA_036172215.1 of Camellia granthamiana. NCBI lineage: Eukaryota > Viridiplantae > Streptophyta > Magnoliopsida > Ericales > Theaceae > Camellia > Camellia granthamiana. The sequence goes on from CM069913.1 coordinate 19,728,941, forward strand.
ACCCACCATATCATAGTTTTAGTTGTAAAATATTTAGATAATCATCAAAAGAGATACAATTAGAATTTTAATAAATTTTTGGGCCAAAGTGAAAATAGGAAAAAAGTTTTATCATGTGGGAAGTGTGGTATGCCATGTAGTAAACCACATGATGTGATGAATAGTGGTGTACAGTGAATGTTTTATCACCTATAAATAGGTAAGTTTGCATAGTAATGAAGATATAGAAGAAAAAAAAAAAAACTCTATTTCCTCTTCCATTGTGGTTCTTTCTTCTTTATTTTCTTTAATTTTATTATACGTTATCAGCACAAGATTTTAGTCAGCTGAGAAGATAAAGCTACTAGGTAGTTGTAATAAGTATAAATAAATTCTAAAGCTAATTTTATATTTTCTTAATATATTTACGTAATACTAAATATATTATTTTTGCCAAATTTAGTAATCATGTCAAATCTTTAAAATTAGAATTCTTAGCTCTTGACATTTTAGAAAAAAAATTATTTATCTTGGATTTTTTATGTTGAGATTCACCTTGAGGTAATGAATCTTGGAGATACATCAAAACATAAAAATGAAGCATCCCTACAAGATCGCACAAAGGCAATGATATTCATTCACCATCATCTCCAAGAAGAATTAAAAAATGAGTACCTCACAGTAAAAAATCAACTAATTCTGTGGAATAATTTATAGGAGAGATACGAGCACCAGAAGACCGTAATCCTCCCAAGAGCCTGTTATGATTGGGTGCACTTGAGTTTGCAAGATTATAAATCAGTTAGTGAGTAAAATTCTACTTTATTTAAAATAATCTCTCGATTAAAATTATGTGGAGAAAAAATTACTGAAGAAGATATGCTTGAAAAAAATATTCTCCATATTTCACGCTGATAATGTACTCTTGCAGCAGCAATATAGATACCGTCGTTTTTCAAAGTACTCTGAACTGATTTCATGTCTTCTTGTGGTTGAACAAACTAATTAATTATTATTGAAAAATCATCTATCCCGTCCAACTAGTTCCATTTCATTCCCTGAAGTGAATGAGGTTGCATTTCATGGTTGTAGACGAGGGAGAGGTCATAGTTTTGGACATGGCTGAAGTAGAAATAATTACCGAATCCGTAGGGGATATGTTCAGAAAAATAGCATGCCATTCCACCAGAAATGAAATAATTTTGGAATATCACAAGAAAAGAGAAAAGGTTTATAGAATAAACTTCCCAAGAATCATGAAATGATTGTTATAGATGTGGCATGATAGGGCATTGGTTGTGTACTTGTCATATGCCTAAAAATTTAGTGGATCTTTATCAACCCTCGATAAAAGAAAAAGAAAAAGGAAATGGAATTGAGATGCATTTCACAGATAATTATGAACACATTGATATTAATCATCTTGATGTGTCTGATTTCTTTGAAGACCCTGACGTAAAAATTAATCGTTTAATTGGTGATGGAAATGCTCACACTGATTGAGAGGGTAATTTATATATATAAATTGGGCCGAGCTGGGTGTTGGGCTGAGATAGGTCGAAATACGAAAGACAGTGGATACACCGGTCAAAAGGAGTACTACGGTTAGTCCGGTCAAAAGGAGTACTACGCTTAGTTCGGTTGTCAGATGGGCACGGGGTAGCTCGGTTGCGGCGTGTTACGGGTTAGCCCGGTCATCTCCTCTAACCGGAGTATGAGAGAACCTTCTTCAGGACTGTTTGAGTTAGTTTAGCTTGACACTTCTATGGATAGCTCGGTCTTAGCATTCACAGTCGGGATAGAAGCAAGGAAGGGAAGAGCCGAACTATTGCTTAGATCGGCCATACCTGCCTGTATAGTATGGCAGTGTTATTTCGGTTGTATTGTAATTCGGCCATGGGAAAACCATCTCACTTGGTTTAAACAGTGAGGGGGGTGTTGAAGGATAAGCATTATCCTTCAGAAGTATGAGTCCTAGTAGGACTCTGCATGGAGAAGTAAAAGTCCTACCAGGATTGTGCCCCACGGAACCTATAAAAGCTCACAAACATCACCTATGGAGAGGTAACACAATTTTGATTCCTGAATATACAAAGCTTTTGTCTATTTGTCTTGTTTGCTGACTTAGGCATCGGAGAGGTTTCTGGCATACACCCGCCGGCCAGCTCACGTTTGTGTTTTCAGGTTGCAGAACGACGACGTACAGAGGAACGCAGATTTGATCAACAGAATTATATGAGAAGGTGTATTTCTTTCCCGTACAATTGGCGCCGTCTGTGGGAATTCAGACAAGAACAAAACCTCTTGATCAAACTTTTCCTCTTAAGAATCAATGGCGCACAACGAAGAGTTGCTATAGTCCGCCATCGACGGACTAACACCAGAAGGAGGTGCAAGGCGTGAAGGTCTACCTCTCATCCCTCCTATGGCGGAATTGGAGCCACAACGGAATCCCAGGAGGGATAGAAGGGAAAGAAGGCGGACTAACAGCCCTCGTCACTCTCGTTCACAGAGCCCAGAGAGACAACGGCGAAGGATCGATCCTCAAACTCTGGAGGACCGTGTGAAGGAGCAAGACGAATTGATACGACGGATGGCGGCGGATATGGAATCTCTAAAGCGTCAGATGAAAGGCAAAGAAGTGGCGACAGGAGAGGGGCGCAAAGGCAAGACGCCCCCTCGCCGCTCGAAAAATCGTAGTAGATATACCACGCCATCCCAAGCAGAGAGTAAAAACCTCAGGACAGGCGACACTCAATCCAGAACCTCCAAAACTCGTCACTCCAGGACTGAGAGGACGAGGTCTGAGAGGTCGTACACTGAAGGAAGCACCTATTGGCCTTCACATACGCACCAAACAAGATCCAGACAGACGAAGTTGCCCAAATCATCCGACTTACGCACTGTGCTAGAAGAAAAGGCACGATGGAAGGAGGACGCCAGGGCACGCGATCCACACAGAGTTTCTGCCTTACAGCGGTTGGCTCCTCGATCGCATGGAAACGTCGAGGTTGGAATGCCAATACCACGCCCTGCCTACGAACAGGCGGACAAAGCATTGGCGAGGCTGCAAACCTCGCCGTTTGTCCCGGCAATTGAGAACGCACCCTTACCATCAGGCTTCCTTCAGCCCAAATTCAATACATATGAAGGAAAGACGGACCCCTATTCGCACCTAAGCCACTTTCGCCAGGTCATGGCAGTGTACCGGCGAAACGAGGCTTTGATGTGCATCCTCTTCCCATCTAGCCTTGGCGATCTAGGCTTGACTTGGTTCGAAAAACTTCCTGAAGGTAGCATAGCCTCCTGGGCGCAATTAGCGGAAGCATTCGTAACAAGGTTCCGAACAAACATTAAAACCCCGGTGGAGATCGACCAGCTACTCTCCATCGATATGGGCGACAAAGAGACCCTAAGATCCTATAACAGTCGCTACTGGGAGACCTTCAATCAGATTGGGGACTGCCCCACCAACCTCGCCATCGCACAGTACAAAAGAGGCCTTCCAGTCGGGAACAGACTAAGGGACTCGATAACCATGACACCGCCCATCACCATGGAAGCCTGATGGAAAGAGTGCATCAGCACATCAGGGTGGAGGAGGATGGCGCACGCGCCAAAGCAAAATCTGGCACGACCGCAGTACCAGAGAATAAGGCCTCAGCAAAGGTCAACGCGGTAGATCGTCCAAACAGAAACGAGCGTGGCAGACGAGACAATGGAGAGGACCAGGATAAAAGATGGTTAAGAGTCCGCACTGCCATAACCACGGTCTTCAAGAAACCAATCTACCGAATACTTAGTGAGATTCGAGACGAGCCTTTCGTCAAGTGGCCAGCCAAGCTAGGCGAGACTCAGAAGGATTACGACGACAGGTCACGGTGCACCTTCCATAAAGAAAAGGGGCACCGCACTGAGAATTGCACGCCATTGAGGCAGCATCTGGAGGAGTTGGTGGCGGCAGGCCACCTGGATAAATATATTGAAGGAGGGGCGCAACCAGCCCCCCAAGACCACAATAACCCCAACGGGATGCCAGTCGACGCTCCACCTCAAGGCATTATCAATGTGATACATGGGGTCTTCGAACCTGAGCGTGTATGCGAGCTCAGAGGGTCAATCAAGAAGGCTGAGCACTTAAGGGAGGTACTAAGTGCCCAGCCTGCCATCAAGAAGGGGAAGACAAAGGCCGCAAACGTCATGTCTTTTTCAGATAAAGACTTGGCAAGGATATATTGCCCTCACAATGACGCCCTGGTCGTCACTCTCCGAGTCAAGGATTTTGACGTCAAGCGGATTCTGATAGACCAGGGTAGTTCATGTGAAATCATGTACTACGAGACATTCAAACAACTGAAGCTACAAGACAAAGACTTGGCATCTGCCGTATCTCCCCTGATTGGATTCAACTCCATGCCAGAATGGCCCATCGGCAAGATAATCCTCCCAGTCAGAGCAGGGAGTGTGACGAAACAAGTGGAGTTCTGGGTGTTAAAGGTCCCCTCCACTTACAACATCATCTTAGGCAGAACATGGCTGCATGCCATGCGATCAGTGGCATCATCCTACCACCAAGTAATGCGGTTCCCCAACGACACCGGAGTCATAGAAGAAGTCTATGGAGACCAGATCATGTCGAAGCAGTGCTTTGTCACGGTGAATGGCAACCGCGCTGCCAAAGGATACGTTCATTCGGTAGAAGAACCTGAGAGCAATGAACTGTTCGCCGATGTTGGCAAAGCAGCTAATCAGAAGGTGGTGGAAGACTTGGTGGAGGTAAGAATAGATGAAAAGAACCCGGATAGGTTCTTTTTGCTTGGATCGTCGTTGTCTAGCACTGAGAGATCAGAGGTCTTGGAATTTTTGACCTCTAACATCGAAGTGTTCGCCTGGACACCATACGACATGCCAGGCATTGATCCCAACTTCATCTGTCACCAACTTAATGTCCACCCATCTGCCCGGCCAGTCATTCAGCGAACTCGCAGATCGGCATTCCACCACACCGAGATAGTGGCGGAAGAAGTAGGAAACCTGCTGGAGGCAGGAGCAATTAGAGAGGTGCACTACCCAAAATGGATCTCCAACACAGTCGTAGTGCCAAAGAAGAATGGCAAGTGGCGTGTCTGCGTCGACTACAAAACAGTCAACAAGGCGTGCCCAAAAGACAGCTTTCCTCTACCACGGATAGATCAACTGGTAGACCTAACGGCGGGGCACAACCGACTTAGTTTTCTGGATGCATACAGAGGCTACCACCAAATCGCCATGCATGAACCAGACCAGGAGGTCACATCCTTTACAACTCCAAGAGGACTATACTGCTACAAGGTCATCCCCTTCGGCCTGAAGAACGCAGGGGCGACATTCCAGAGAATGGTCACCAAGATGTTCGAGCCATTGTTAGGCAAAACCATGGAGGCTTACATCGACGATATGGTGGTCAAGAGCAAGGATGAGAATAACCATATCAAGGACCTAGGCGAGATGTTGAGATCCTAAAGAAGCATAAGTTACGCCTTAACGCGTCGAAGTGTGCATTCGGAGTAGGATCTGGCAAATTCCTAGGCTTCCTGGAGACCAACCGGGGTATTGAGGCAGACCCATCTCAGATCAAGGCGATTCAGGATCTGGAGAGACCAAACTCAATAAAAGAAGTACAGCATCTCACCGGCATGGCAGCTGCGCTCAATCGATTCATAAGCAGGTCGTCAGACAGACTGCGACCATTCTTCCATGCTTTGAAATCCAAGTTTGAATAGGACGAAGAATGCGACCAAGCTCTGGAAAGTTTGAAAGAATACATGTCTTCTCCACCACTACTTGTAACACCAATTCCTGGAGAAGAACTCTTCCTGTACCTGGCAGTCTCGCAGCACGCAATCAGCGCAGTGTTGGTCCGTACAGAAGGAATCCAGCACCTGTCCATCTATTATGTCAGCAAGACATTGCTGGGCGCCGAAACAAGGTATTTGCCACTGGAAAAACTGGCATTGGCCTTGATGATGGCCTCAAGAAAGTTGTCGCACTACTTTCACGCCCACACTATAGTTGTCCTCACAGCCTTCCCATTAAAAGCATTGTTTGAAAGGGCTAACTTCTCTGGGCGAGTCTTGAAGTGGGCAGTTGAGTTAGGGCAGTACGACATCAAGTTCCAACCTAGAACCGTAATAAAGGCACAAGCATTGGCAGATTTTGTCGCAGAGTTCGCTCCTGGAAGTCATCATATCTGCCCAGTCGACCTGACTGAAACAACCGAACTAGGGATGGAAGTTGACGTCGGAATAACGCAACCCCTGGTACTGGTTGTTCAGTCAAATCCCACGGCAGACCAGAGTAAAGCAAGGAAGGAAGAAGCGAACCATGCTACACCAAGCCAAGACTCACCAACAAATAAAGACTTGGTACAACCAGACGACAAGGGGCAGACAACAAGCATGGACCTTGAAGAAGACACCAGCAACATGGAAGATCCCAAGGCATCATCCGATCCCTCCACTTGCTGGAAGTTGTTCGTTGGGGAGATGTGGAAGCTCTTCGTGGATGGAGCATCCAACCGGCATGGAGCGGGGCTTGGCATAGTCCTCATCTCTCCAGACGGCCTAGTAGTAGAGCAGACAGTCAACCTTGGTTTCCCAGCATCAAACAACGAAGCGGAGTATGAAGCGCTTCTAGTAGGTCTCAAATCAGCATTCTACATGAAGGCCACCGAACTAATGGTTTACAGCGACTCACAGCTGGTGGTAAACCAAATTTCAGGCGACTATGAAGCAAAGGATGACAGAATGGCTAAGTACCAAGAGTTGGTCAGAACAGAGATCAAGAAGTTTGAAGTGGTGAGGATAGAACAGATCGGCAGAGAGGAAAACAGCAGAGCAGACGAACTAGCAGGCTTCGCCTCAATGGCAGATACCTCCATCCCTCATCCACTACTGATCGACTACCTGCCTAGACCAAGCATTGAAGACCCAGAAGTAGAAGAGGTATGCTGCGCCGATCTAGGCTCTTCTTGGATGGATCCCATCATATTGTTCCTAAAAGATGGCACCCTACCAGAAGAGAAGAAAGAAGCCAACAGAATAAGAGCAAAGTCGCAACGATTTTGGCTCTCTCCATCTCTAGCATTGTACAAAAAGTCGTTCTCAGGACCTTACCTAAAGTGTGTCCACCCCAACAAAGTGGAAGCATTCCTGTTCGAAATACATGAGGGTGTATGCAGCAGCCATCAAGGAGGAAGATCATTGGCATACCGAGCAATTTCACAAGGATACTGGTGGCCATACATGCAAGCGGATTCAGAGAAGTATGTCAAAAAATGCGAAAAGTGTCAGAAGTTTGCGCACCAAATACACCAACCTGCCAGAGAACTACTACCATTGACTAGCCTATGGCCTTTCGCAATGTGGGCTTTAGACATAGTAGGGCCGCTTCCAACAGCACCAGGCAATAGGAGGTTCTTTCTTGCGGCAACCGACTACTTCACAAAATGGGTGGAAGCAGAAGCCTTGGCATCAATCAAGGAAAAATATGTGGAGAAGTTTGTTTGGCAGAACATCATCACTCGATTTGGCATACCAAAGGCACTAATCTCAGACAACGGCACTCAGTTCGACGGCAGAATTTTCAGAGGCTTTTGTGAAGAATACAAGATAGAGTTCTACAATTCTACATCGGCATATTCCCAAGCAAATGGTCAGGCGGAGGCATCAAACAAAGTAGTCTTGGATGGATTGAAGAAAAGGTTAGAGAAAGCCAAAGGCAAGTGGGCAGAAGAGCTCCCTCATGTTTTATGGGCTTACCACACCACTCATCGACGATCAACAGGAGAAACACCATTCTCCTTAGCTTATGGCATGGAAGCAGTCATCCCATTAGAAGTTGGCCTCCCCACAATTCGGAGCGAAAATTTTGATCCAGACTTAAATGGCGAAGCCATAACATTAGAGCTTGACCTTGCGGAAGAAAGAAGAGACAGAGCATTGGTTCACATCGCCTCCTACCAACAAGAATTGTCCAGAAAGTATAACAAAACAGTGCATCCAAGGCAGTTCAAGATCGGAGATTGGGTACTGCGCAAAGTGATGGGAAATACCTTGGTTCCAGGAGACGGCAAGTTAGGGCCTAATTGGGAAGGACCTTACAAAGTGGTCGGATTAGCAGGCAAAGGAGCATACCACTTAGAAGACGAGGACGACAAAGCAATTCTCAGGCCATGGAACACTACTAATCTCAAGTTATTTTATTTCTAGTTTCTTTTTTTTTCTTTCAAGCATATGTAATTTTTCCCCTTCTCAATAAAACAAGTAGTTTTCTTTTCACTTAGAAGTTTTCTTCTGTAAAACTTTGTTTTAGTAAGTCAGTGAGTTAGGGGCATAAAAAAAACACAGTTGGCTGGATTAAACCAACACCCCTCCTAAGCCCAGGATAAGGATCCAGGCTGCAGGACGTTTGGGCGGAATAAACCAAACACTTCATTCTAAGTTGGCTGGAAAAACCAACTTAGAGGTTGGCTGGATTAAACCAACTCTTGTTACTCTTCAGCCGAAGTAAGAGTATGGCTGAAGAGTGGTTGGCTGGATTAAACCAACTCTTGTTACTCTTCAGCCGAAGTAAGGGTATGGCTGAAGAGTGGTTGGCTGGATTAAACCAACTCTTGTTACTCTTCAGCCGAAGTAAGGGTATGGCTGAAAAGTGGTTGGCTGGATTAAACCAACTGTTGTTACTCTTCAGCCGAAGTAAGGATATGGCTGAAGAGTGGTTGGCTAGATTAAACCAACCCTTGTTACTCTTCAGCCGAAGTAAGGGTGTGGCTGAAGAGTGGTTGGCTGGATTAAACCAACTCTTGTTACTCTTCAGCCGAAGTAAGGGTGTGGCTGAAGAGTGGTTGGCTGGATTAAACCAACTCTTGTTACTCTTCAGCCGAAGTAAGGGTATGGCTGAAGAGTGGTTGGCTGGATTAAACCAACTCTTAGTACTCTTCAGCCGAAATAAGTATATCGGCTAAAAGAGTGGTTGGCTAGCAAGTCAGATTGACCAACTGAAACCGGAATACGGTATCTCGGCCGAAAATATTGCAACTTATAGTCAGAAGTACGTGAAATAAGGAAAGTAAACCGAAATAGCCGTTGGAGTAATAGAAGACATTGCAAGTGCAAGCACAGAAATCAAAACCGGAATAAGAGTTCAGCACAAAAGAAAACTTTCATTAACAAGATCAAAAGGGTCTTCATTACAGAACAGAGGACTCAGCCCGGTTACAAGTTTGTTTTTCTAAAACAAAGAACAGAGAAAAATGAAAATCAGTTGAAGAGATCATCAATTTCGGCATCAAAGCCAACGTCAGCATCTGCTCAAAGTCCGGTTTGAGGTGGGAGCTCAGTTTCAGCTTGGACCTCGGTATCAACTGTTAGCACGGTGTCAGTCGGCAGCTCATCAGTTAGGTCTTCAACTGCTGGCTCCAGCCGAGCTGATTGATCATTGGCTTGCTCGTTGATGACCGGAGTGTCAGTTGGCTCGTCTTCATCTTCATCATCATCATCAGAGCCTGAGCCTTCGAGAAATTGCTTTTGAAGATCGGCAGCGTACTGCGCCAATGAAGCTGGAATAGAATACTTAGGAGCATTATAGACCTCGGTTTCAGGCCCACAGCAGAGCTGCACCACCGCACTCCTCCAGCCACAATTGAAGAAAAGATCCTTGGCGGCTTCGCACTGCTGGGTATAAGCGTCCTCCGCATTCTTGAAACCTCGCTTTTCGGCAGCTTTCATGTCCTCCTTCAGCTGGGATATCTCGGTATCTTTTTTCTTTTCAATCTTCGCCAGCTAGCGCAGGTACTTGTCCTTTGTCTCAATGGCAACCTTTTGCTTTTCGGCTTCGGCCGAACTAACCAGTTCGGTCAGTCGGCCGTTCTCAGATTGTAGCTCGGCCAATTGCTTTTTGGCCTCCTCTAGCTTGGCCAATTTTGCTTCGGCTTCTGCTATGGCCTGCCTCATATTTCTTCTAAGCTCCAGCACTTTCCTGTGTGTGAGATGGTTTTTCTGAATGGCCTGCCAGAGAATAGTAATTTTCTTCTCACCGAAGTGAGAGTTGGAAAAAAATAGATAAAAAAAGGACAGTGCTACTTACCAGGATCATGGACTTAGTTGAAGACCGGATTGCCTTCAGCTCGGTGTTTAACTACTTTTGGTGGTGTTCCATGTCTTTGGGAAGACAAACACTCTTAGCTAGATTGAAAGCCATCAAGTGATCCTTTTCGGCAACCACGGAGTCGGAATCCTGTATAGCTCGGTTCTGGAAGGTTAGTTCGAGAACCCATTTGGAGGAGGCACCTCGGTCAGAGTGCTCCGGTCGGGGGCTTTGTTGAGGGCTGGGAGGAGGACTAGGTGGCAGAATGGTCTCGTCCTCGTCAGCAAGGTGTCGCTCGGTTTGGCTAGTCCGGGCACGCTTGCTCGGACGAGATGAGGAGGGCCGTTGGGATGGAAGTGCTACCACGGTTTCAGTGCTCTGCCCAGCTGGTGGTACATCGGCGGGATTGGTTGAGGTTAGCAGGGCCTTCAGTCTACTCCTTTTTGCCATCTCTTGTTCGGCTGTGAGTGGGATTAGGTTTATCTGGGGCAAGGTTGGGTCCGGTTCTGGTGCGTCTTCTAGGAGAAAGTCGATCACTCTCGCTTTTCGGCGACCGCTGTACTTGTAGGTCGGCTCGAAATTTAGAAGTTTGGCCCAACCTCTTTCTTTAACCCGTAGTGCGGCGCGGAGGGTATTGAGGTTGGGGTAGCTGTACAATGAATGAAGGTAAGCTGAGTCTGCAAAAAAAAAAAAAAAAAAAAAAAAATTCAACTGTTAGCTCGGTTCAGAATGGAAGCCGAAATCAAAGAAAGACACAAGAGAAAACCGAAGTAGTTATACCGGGTTCTCCTTGTTTCCAGTTTATTCTTCGGCCAGGAATCTGGGCTTGGTGATCTTCATAATTCCCTGACACCCAGAAGAAATCATCGTCATTTAAGTCTTTGTCCGGCGTATTCTTAAATAATAAACCCAGCCCTCTTCTTTGGAACCTATGGAGTATTGGTGGAATATTTCGGCTAGACCGAGGTTGAGTCCTTCTTGTTGGTTTAGTGCAGCTACTCCCATTATGATACGGTATGAATTGGTGGAGAGTTGGGTTGGGCATAGTCGTGTTTGTCTAAGGAATTCGCAAATTAGTGGCTGGACTGGAAATCTTACTCCGGTTTCTATAATTGAAAGGAGGGTGAAGGGGACGAAGCCTTCATTTCCCCACGGAGTTACATCTTTTTTGGCCAATATAAGTTGGACGTCGTCAGGGATGTTGTACTCCCTTCGAAATTCGGCTAGGCCTCCTGGGGTTTCTACCAAAAACCTATACTTCCCCATTTATTGTATAAACTACAAATAAATTATCTCGGTCAAAAGAATGTGTTCAATAGCTCGGTTGAGTGCGCAGAGGAGTGCCTAGGCGACCTAAGTCTGCAAAGTGAAAAACAAGGTGTTAAGCACAGATCCTTGACCGTGCTACAAAATCAAAGCAAAGATAAAATTCCTACTTCGGCTGCGTGGTATGCTACAGGTTCTATATCGGTTCTAGCAAGGTGCTTGGTAGCTCGGTTTGAGCGGTGGTTGGTTATCTCGGTTTGATCTACGGGTTTGTTACTTCGGTTAACCCTATAGGGGCAGCTTTCTGAGTTCGGTTAGAAACTAAGAAAGCTGGCTTAGCCCCGAAGGCTTAGCTCGGTTGATGACCAAGATTTCTAGTGTGCTAAGTTCAACCTTAGTTCGGTGCATTTATCTCGGCTAAAGGCAATTAGGAGATAGTTTGATTTGTTAAAACTACTAATACGAGTGGCAGTTCGGTTGTATATTAGACTACAAACAGTTTACTAGTTCGGTTGTGTGTGATTTTGGATCGAAGAGTGTTCTACAGATTGTTTCATGAATACCAGAGGTTCTAACATGGTGTTTCCAGAAGAAATAAAGCAAAATGTGTTTTGTAAAAACACGCACAACAAAGTACGACAACAAGGAAAACAAGATGGATGTGCAAAACTTACCAGATAAAGAAGCAGAGGAGCTGGAGATGGAAGCAACGGCAGTGATGAAGAACACGAAACAAGATTCACAGTTGCAAACGTTGAAAGGCAATAGAGCAAGAGAGAGAGAGCAGAAAAAGTGAATAGTGTAAGTATTTGATCCAGATGAAATGAAGGGTCTTTGTTTTGGTAGGAAGGAAAAGGCGGGAACTGTTCAAAAATTGCGAAGTACGAGGGCGGCGTTACAGCTGTAGATAGCCAATAAGAGCCTGCCACGTGTCCTTGGAATACTGAACGATTCAGTTTCTGTGACTGAAGGGACGTGTGGACCGGATAACGATAGCTCGGCTTAGATGTAGCTCGGCTCCGGAGTTTTAGTTCGGCTGGAAAAGCTGAAGGGTTATTTTAGCTCGGCTGGAATGGTTAAAAACTTTAGCCCGGTTTATATACAGGTAATCCCTATCATGCTGCGCAGATGGAATTAAGGGGCAATTGAGAGGGTAATTTATATATATAAATTGGGCCGAGCTGGGTGTTGGGCTGAGATAGGTCCAAATACGAAAGACAGTGGATACACCGGTCAAAAGGAGTACTACGGTTAGTCCGATCAAAAGGAGTACTACACTTAGTTTGGTTGTCAGATGGGCACGGGATAGCTCGGTTGCGGCGTGTTACGGGTTAGCCCGGTCATCTCCTCTAACCGGAGTATGAGAGAACCTTCTTCAGGACTGTTTGAGTTAGTTCGGCTTGACACTTCTATGGATAGCTCAGTCTTAGCATTCGCAGCCGGGATAGAAGCAAGGAAGGGAAGAGCCGAACTATTGGTTAGATCGGCCATACCTGCCTGTATAGTGTGGCAGTGTTATTTCGGTTGTATTGTAATTCGGCCATGGGAAAACCATCTCACTTGGTTTAAGCAGTGAGGGGGGTGTTGAAGGATAAGCATTATCCTTCAGAAGTATGAGTCCTAGTAGGACTCTACATGGAGAAGTAAAAGTCCTACCAGGATTGTGCCCTACGGAACCTATAAAAGCTCACAAACATCACCTATGGAGAGGTAACACAATTTTGATTCCTGAATATACAAAGCTTTTGTCTATTTGTCATCTGTTTGCTGACTTAGGCATCGGAGACGGTTTCCGGCACACACCGCCGGCTAGCTCACGTTTGTGTTTT